>JAPMUY010004700.1:255000-330221 GCA_026901105.3 Galaxias olidus
CCCCCACGTGTGTCATACTCTCTCTCTCTCTCTCTCTCTCTCTCTCTCTCTCTCTCTCTCTCTCTCTCTCTCTCTCTCTCTCTCTCTCTCTCTTTTCTCCCTTTATTTCATTCTCTTCCCTCTCTCAAACTCATTCTTTCATTGTTGTTTTCTTTGTTTTCTTTGTATTACCCCCACTCTCTGTCATGTTCTCTCTTATTGCACACACACACACACACACACACACACACACACACACACACACACACACACACACACACACACACACACACACACACACACACATGCACACACAGACAAATACTCTCACTTTTTCTTCCTGTGTGCCCTCTCTCCTCTGTTGGCTCAGCCGAGTGCAGGGCTGATTTAAAGGCCCTTACGAATGGGAAGGTTGCCATTGAAGACAGAACAGAGAGACAAATCATAGTGCAGCGCGCCCAAGGTTTCCGCTAAACCTATTCAACTACAGGGGTGGGAGCGCCAGAACAGTGAGAAATATATACACACTCTATCCTGTCAAAAGGCTTTTGGCTTATCTTGAGTGACTGTCAAGGCTGGGAATATCAGGGAACGGACAGAAATATATAAAATTAATAAGCTGCTGGATGTTGTCAGGAGTTGTGATGCTTCATAAATCCCGGTTTGATCATGGCGGACAAGGCTTAAATCCACGGCCTCCTAATGCGCACAGCAGTGTTTTGGACCGGATTTTATTCAGTTGGGGAGATAGAAGCCCTTAGCTGGCAAAAGTAAGATTTATCATCTTCCCTCCACCAACCCCCCACTCTTCTTCTCCGTGAGTGACAAATAGAAAAAGAGCCAGAGGGAGGCTGGCAGCCATTACAGCCTTTAATAGAAGGGCACAGGCACAGCAAGGTGAAACTAGGGCCAAAGGCAGAAAGAGCTATTGAACAAAAAAAAAGGAGAGAAGAAGAAGAAGAAATTGGAACTGACTTATCAGTTGTACTTCCTGTCTGGGGTCAAAGGTCGCGGTGGCTTTTGTTTGTTTGTTTGTTTGTTATACTAAAAGGATGGATGCTATCTCCGCTGCCATCCACACGGGTCTGCTCTGTCGAGTGGTGGAGGCAATATTTCATGTCAGGAATTAAGCCAAGCCTACCTGGGCCTTTTTACTGTTAGGGGCCGGCGATGGCATCCATCATCCACCTCCTCGTGCCAGGCCAGCCTTTGCATGGATTCTTTTTCAAAAGACTGCGGCATGTAAATATGGCTGCATGGAGAGGGACTGACTAATTAACTGAGATGTCTCATCTCAAGGGCTTTTCCTGTCAATGCAGATTGTGGTTTTTGGGGGGGTAAGAGAGTGTCTTTGAATGAAGGAGTTGGCACTTTTGAAATGTAAAACGCACGTCACAGTTCCCCGAGTCAATAATATCCCAGATGAGAAGTGTAGTCAGCCAAAGTAATATGACAACAATAACATGTTTTCTGGACCAAATCAGAATAATGAAATTCCAATTTGAGATCTGCTTTTCCCTCTATTCGGAGCGGGCTGCGCTCGTTTGAAGCCTCGGTAATAAGTGTAGTTATTCGATTTACTTCATGCAAATGTACAAAACCGTGATAATACACATAAAGTACAAGCACTATGGATGAGTACATGAAGACAAGGTTCGCCGTTACCTCTCGGGATGTAATTAGCACATTGCCGAGCCTTAATGGAATGTAAATATTTCAAAGTCTATCTGACTTTTATCCAATTACCCGGAGTGAGGTCTTTTGGTTCCCAGAGAAAAGACTGTGAGGGAGGACGCCTTCCTCCCTGCGCCACCTGTGAAGCCATTCACAGACATTTTCCAATGCACATGCCCATGGCTCTTACTATGAATTATTCAAAGAGGGGCCCATCCACCACGGGAGTGGGGAATTCTGCTCGCTGGTAAACAGATTTTCTGCTCGCCATCCTGGCAAATTTGAAGTGTAGGACCTTGTAGGTGTCAGATAATTACACGTTGCCTCTCTGAGTTAGCCTGGCCCTTCCAGAATGACTGTGTTGAACGTTTGGCTGAAATACGATTTCGGTCCTGTGCTTCTTCTTTTTGCTGCAAGCCAGCTGTGTAGAGTCTAGTTTAAATTGAGCAGTCACTCTAAAATAGATAAGATGCGTCGTGCAGACAGAAATGTACAATATTGATTAAAATAATAGATGTTAACATTAAATTGCATTAATCCCACAGCATCCCACAGTGACTCAATGGGTTACGCGTTTCAGTAGCAAATGCTTTCTTCATAATTCTGATGAAGTGAGATGCCTGCTAAAGGGTTTAATATGAGTTTTTATCTTATTAAAGGGTATTTTCTTTTTGGGGAGGTTTAAAGAGAGTCACTGTGGTAACTTAATACTAGTGCAGCATGTTTCTCTGTTGATATGTCTAACTGTAAAAGATAACAGACTTGGGCTATGCATAATCACTGCTCATGCTCCTCTTCCCTATTGTGCCGCAGAATAAGAAAAATGTGACTATTACATGGATTAAAATCCCCCCAGGCCACATCACCAATCTCGGCTAAATAGAGATTTCCCATTATAAGACTCCCTGCATGAAAAATGTGAAGCATTATGACGCAAAATGAACTTTTTAATGGAAAGATCAGTGCCGAGCGAAACCTTATCTCAGATTCTCTCCTTTGGTATTTGCCCTGACCTTGAACCAGCGCTATCGTCCCTAACAGATCTACTGCAGTGACACATGTCATGTGTCAGAGACAGAGGGAGGGAGGGAGAGCGAGAGGAGTGTGCAAGAGAGAGCGAGAGAGCGAGAGAGAGAGAGAGAGCGAGAGAGAGAGAGAGAGAGAGAGAGAGAGAGAGAGAGAGAGAGATGCAGAGAGGACTGCAGGGAAAGGAAGCTGAGGAGACAAGAGGGAGGGAACTTGGTCAGGGGCCAGTTTTGGGTCCACCCTGGTTTCAGAAAAGGTGGGCATGTTTGGCCCAAACACAGCCTACACCTCGACAAGTAATCTCTGAGGCAAAACACCTTGGCGTGGCTTGACACACACACAAACACGTGTAGTGTACACATTCACAGGCACAAGTTCTACATGCGGACAGCCTACATTTGAGACAATGTCTCTGAACGCCCACTCAACCAGGGAGAGGGTTCAAAGCCGCCGCGGCATTCCTAGACTCAAGAGGGGCGGACTGCCCGTCTACGTGGGGGAGAGAGAGAGATAGGGAGACAGACAGACACGCCGAGGAAGACGGAGGGTGAGAGAGAGATAATTAGCAAGGAGAGAAAGACAGCCAGGCTAAGAAGCAGAGAAAAAAGGATGAGGGAGGGAGATGGATAGACAGACAGGCTATGAAATAATAAGAGATAGAGAAAGAGAGTGCGGGGGGGGGGGGGGGGGGGGTGTATCTCAGCGTCCTACTTGATAAGCAGGGGCCTGGGTGAAGTAGACAGCCAAGCCAAGCCCCCCCCCCCTCTCTCTCTCTTTTGCCTCCCTCTCTCCTCCCCTCTCCTCCGCTGCTTTGTAGAACACTGCACGTTACTCCTGGTGGTTGTTCTCCCCCCGCTCGCTATCAAAACACTGGCTACAAAAGAGAAGGAGAAAGACACCAGCTCTTCATCGTCACTCCCGCATCCGCCACAAAGAGGGGACATCTTAAGGACCCCCCCCCCCCCCCCAGCTGGAATCATGGTGCACCGTCATGTGGTTGTTGAAAGCCCGCTGTCACGTGTGAGTGAAGTGAACACACATCGACCCGTCGCCATTCTTCCACCCCAGCGTGACGCTTGACTGAGCACCCCTCTCCATTCGGCTCGCCAGATTGTATTAAAGGGACGCCATGATTTGATATTGACTCTCGACGCGGCTGTGGAATCAAAATGTTTACCTGCTCCCGGGAGACAAAGATCTTGTTTTACCATGTTAAATAATGGCCATGGTCGACGACTATCCCCACCGATAGCTTTTACCTTTAATCGCCAAAGGCCTACCTTCCACCACTGCTCTCAGCTAATTGACAGAGATCTTGGGGTTTAGAGTTGTTTGTGTGCTGCAGAGCCACCAAAGGCCGTGACTCTTTGCCCGGCTCCACATAAAAACGAACCCTGACGTTTGTTTTCCTCCCGTCAAAGGAAGGGCTTCTTTGTCTTTGTAGCACGCCGTGCATCGACAGGAGGCCCTCGCCCCCGAGACGGAGGCGCTGAGGAAAGCTCCTGGGCGGCGGCGGCTCCAGCGCTAGGTTGGGGCTCTCTGTCATGGCGCTTGAAGAATTCCTTTTGAATGTACTGTAATGTGAAATTCAGTGGGGACAAGTTTAATTGAGTTTTTACACAAACCAGTTGGGAGTAGCGCTGGAAGGTAGGTGATGTTGAGGTTTTTAATCTCTGGCTCCGGCGAGGCTTGTTGACGGAGTGGTTCTTTCTCTTTGTGGGGGGAAAAAAAAAGAGGACGCCTAAGAAACGATACATCCATGGATAAAACCAATTGGCAAGCCTCTAAGGGACGGGGCGGGGTGATAAGGCAAATCCAGCACTTGTAGAGAAATAAAAGAATCCAACTGTTCATTAAAACGAGAAACAAAACAGGCGATTGAGAAGGCAGGCAGGCAGGCTGCACAGTGGAGGAGTGACTAAAACCGACAAACAGAGCCAGCCATATCTGAGGGAAGGATTGGAAAATAATCAAGGATTTGTGAGGAGAATTTATAAAGAGATAGGGACAAATACCGTCATTTTTTTTTCTTCTCCCGCTCTGCAAAACTAGGAGGGATGGACTATAATTATCTTACAGGAGAAATAGACATAGACACCTAATTACAAAGGATAGCCCAGATTGGATGTCTGCTTCTCCCTATTTTTAATCGAGTTAAATATTAGACTGGGAGCTCCTTTTGTATTGCAGCAAAGTTTTTAAAGATGTTTTTTTTGCTTTAGCAATGATACACACTTTAGTATGTTGTATGCTAAAATTCTATTTAGAAGCGCCTAAAGAAAGTCAGGAATACTAGAAAAGGAAATAGTGCACTGATTTGTCATTTGATAGCACAATAGAGAGACAGACTTATGTCTTACTTGTAGGCATATTATAATTTAATCAATGCCTCACTAGCCCAAGAAGTGATAACATGTTTACATACCATAAAATATAAATTTTAATTGGTTCTTTTGAGACTTATTATCGGACACATTGAAAATATATTTTTCAGTACATTGTGCATTTGTGTACAGCCACTATTGTGTAGCTACAGTGATATACTCCTCTGTGGAGGGCGGCTGACTCCGTCACCTAACCAAGCTCTCTCTCTAATGAGACTTAAGTTGATCCCAACAAAGTGCTAATGAAAGCCCAAGAAGGAGGTGTGTTTTGTGTGTGTGTTTTGTGTGTGTGTGTGTGTGTGCGCGTGCGTGTGTGCATGTGTGTGTGTGCGTGTGCATGCTTGTGTGTGTGTGGAGACGTGAAAGAAACAGGCCGGGCAAAAATAATCAGCACTTGTGTGATCAGCCACGGGGACATTCCATTGGTGTTTCGTGTGAAAGAGAGCCATTCATCAACATATCAATAAAAATATGGAGCAGATTATTTTTGTGTTTGCTTACCACGGACCCCTCCTTCTCTCGTAAATAATGGCCCGCCGCTGCTCCAAGAATTAATTTTAATTATAATGCTGATAATGCTCGTGCTCTTTTATTACAGGGGCTGAATCAATTTTACAGTCTTATTCAGCCACGCAAGGTCAAGCAAAGTTGCTGGGGCTAGATGGCTGCTTGTAAAAGGTCGCCGCAATCGGGACGGGGCCACGCAGGATTGCAGAAGCACAGTCTGGGCAGATACGAGGGCCTCCGTCTCCACGGAACAGTTGCCGTGAATGTTTCTGGCCAATGTGTTAGGATTTCATTTGAAGAGAGGCGGCAGACCGTCATCGTATCATTGTATCGCGTACGTTCCCTGATATCTATGAGAAGGGATTCAGGGTGGCCGAGTTATTTAGAGCCAGCTTTGATTTCTCATAAAAGAACGGTCAAATGTTACTGTCTGAGAGCCATGAATTTATGCATATCGTTACGGTGGTAGCCTCGTGTTCGTCTGCGGCACATCGTTAAATAATTTAGCTGTCTCGCGTTGTGGAAGACATCTTGTCAACGTGGCCCCCATGTTGGACCCCAGACGGTTTACAAAGGGACGCTGGCAGAATGCTTTTTTTTTTTATATATGTTATTTTTTGCCATGGTGGTTTTTTGCGGTGTTGGTGTGCGTGCGTTGACAGGTTCACAGCAGTCAAAAAGAGACTGTGTTTTTGGCCACACGTACAATCTGAACTTAGTCTAAATTCATAAGGCACCCCACTGGGTCATCTCTGTGTTTCCCTCGGCCTTCATGGGAGAAGCTGCCAGATGGGCCAAACAACAATAGACCTCACCAGCCTATCAACCGGCTCCTACCTTTAGAGTTAAGCAAGCCGCCGCTTTCAAGAATGGATTTAGCATGGCTCGGCTCGGTTCAAATCAACAAAGCAACGCCACCGATTCCCTCAAATCTTCATATCTGCTTGGCCCATTTTTAATACTAGAAATTAGAAAATACCTTGCATTTCGCCTTGCATTTCGACGTTTATTTTTTTACTGGCATAATGTTGCCACTTATAATAACCACTATCATGGTTTGTTCGGAATCTGTTTATTTAGTTTTTTAAATTTGTATACAAGTAGATATTGTAGTACATCTACAGGTGTTGTAATTATTGTAAGCCCATAAGACCTACAATGCACAAAACCATTTTATTAATGTTGTGCCTTCAAAGGGATTTGTTCACTGAGAGACGCTTGCTTGAATCCATGCAGTCCTATGCATCTGAATTGTTTATCAAAACTACAGCACCTTTTGGGACACATTGATAATAATTTGCTATCTACATTTAAGTACAAATTGCCCCTTTTGTTGGCTATTTCAGCTCCTTCTCAAACAATAATTGGTAGCGCATTTCTTTCACATGGATAATTTGTGATATTCCCTGGATGTGAATGCAAACCTGACCTCACCGCTCCCCAGCAAATGCGTGCATCTGTCGTGAAATTACATGTTCTATCCCTTCTCATTGAACTGGCCAGTGACTCTCTGTGCCACGAACTCGGCTGCTGGCAGGGAATCTTGATTACGGGTTCTGTGTTATTTTAAATGACTTTAGATTCCTCTGAATGTGGAGGATTAATCTGTGGACGTAGACGTGGGGCTTGTTTGTTTTGTTTTGTTTGTTTTTTACTTTTAGTTTTTTTCCGAGGGGTCTAGGCATCGTCTTTACAAGTCGCTCATCTCCAGCCGGCTATGCCGTTCTGCATAAAGAGCCGATTCCCCGATAGGTAGTCCATGTAAGGTTTTCTACAAGACAGGTTGTTAGAGGATTGAAGAGGGTTTTAAGTTTTCAGTTGGTGACGATGAGCGGCACGTCTCCAGGCAGTGAAGACTTTAACTGTCTCTGCTCCAATACATCCCTTTCCATGCATGCACGCACACACACACACGCATGCACACACACACACACACACACACACACACACACACACACACACACACACACACACACACACACACACACACACACACACACACACACACACACTGTCTCTCCCTCTTATTTCACTTTCTTCTTTTTTTCTAGTCTCCCTCTCTTTTCTCTCTGTCTTTTCCTCTCTCATGTGTATACACACACATACTCTTCCCACTTGCGGCCCCCCCCCCCCCCCCCCCCCCTCCCCTCCCTCTTCCAGCAGTGCCACCGCCACCCAGAGCTTTGAAATGCCTTGGGCTAAAAAGCTGGTTACCATCCCCTGGCTCCCAGCTCCCTGATTATTCCAGCATGCCATGGCTACTGTTGCCCCCATCATCGTGCTATCCCCTCCCCCTCCCCCAACGCCTGTGCCGCCCTATCCAGTCTTAAACCTACTGTACCTGTCACCTGTCAGACGCAGAGCCCACCTCTAAGTGGCCAGTTATTTTCCGTTGGCTTTAGATGTGTCTCATATCATGGCTCATTAAAGCGCAGCGCACTAGGCCGCCTATTTACATAGGCTACCGGGAGGGTTTCATTTGCGTCGGTACGGAGCATGACAGGAACTGAAGAGGTGCAGCGCCAAAATGACTTTTTTTTTTCTCACAGCGTTACCCGCCTATTCTCCGCCCCCACCCCCGCCGAAAACACACACACCGAAGCCAGGCCATAATTGCCTGAACAGGGCGCGGAGACGGGAATGGAGCTTTCGCCAAGGGACTAGTTTGTCCCTATAGCGCGGTCCAAGAGGCCAACCGTAGTTAGGGAGGGAACTGTCTCTCTGGATGAGGTCTCTCAAGTGGATATACCCTTAATGATCCGGTTTCTCCTTAAGCTCCCCATTAAAATGTTGATACAGGAGTTCTTCCCTATTTCCATTAGTCTAAAGGGGTATATTCATATGTTCTTTTTTATGATGTCTTTATTTTTAGAAAGGGAACAGAGTTGTTTAAGACTTTTCCTGTTAAAGATACAGGCTGTCGAGTCATCCCTTACAGAGGAATAACATCAATTTCCACTGACAACATTTTCAACGCACATCCTTTTAAAACAGCAGACTCTACCAATCTGTAGCAGAGACTAGCGTATCGGGCAGATACTGCTATCAGCCAGCAGTTGAAGATTGTGTTCCAAACCAGGGAGCGATAGGGCTAATATTGTCATGAGATGCTCCGTGACACTCCCAAAACACACGTCGCTGAGGGGATGCGGCAGTGGCGGCGGGCGTGCGCTCCTCAAACATTTGCTCTCCTCCCACATTGTCCCGGAGGAGCCGGTGCTACAAGCCGCCTCCTGCAGATGCACTCCAAGTCGCAGGCTGTTCATCATGCGTTGTCATAGCGCAGGGTTAGCCTTCAGTCCTCCCTCCCTCCCCAGTCCACTGATGCTCCTGCTGGCCCTGCATCCCAGCCCGGCACTCTGGTATCAATCACCAGCAATGAGGCTGGCCCAGCCCCCAACCCCCCCCCCCCCCCCCCCCCCCCGCCCCCCCCCCCCCCCCCCCGCCCCCACCCCCCCCCCCCCCCCCCACCCCCACCCCCCCCCCCCCCCCCCTCAACCCGGCCCTCCCTGCCCGACGCGCGGCCGTAAACACCCAGGCAACGACGGCCACGCAAGAAGGACAGACAGGCAGCCATGTGATTTCAGGGTAATTTTGGAAAGCATATTGTCTAATTTTGCCATCTGTCGAAGAGGGAGAGATGGCAGCGTCGAGCTCATTTGCCGTCTGCTCGCTTTATTGCGACTCCACAGAACAAGTTTCTTGGAGCCGCGCGCCGTGCCGGGTGTGCGGCCCACTGGAGCTGCGAGGCGTGGCGGCGCCGGCACCAGGTTCCCACCGATCCATCATGGAGAGAGTTAGTGTCTCTGAACCAGCTCGGGCAGGCGCACACAAACGTCTAGCAATCAGGCTTGAGAAGAATGACAGCATCTTGGACTCGTAAGCGACCGCGCACGTTGGTTCTAAAAGATTGTCTTTCAGATTATTCTTCCACATCTTCAGCGTGTCAACTTTACGAGGTGTGCGTGCGTGTGCGCGCGTGTGTGTGTGTGTGTGTGTGTGTGTGTGTGTGTGTGTGTGCGTGGGTGTGTGTGTGCGAGCGTGCACATGTGGCACGTGTATTGGGTTGCAGCAGGTCCGCACGTACAGACACACTGAGACACACACACACACACACACACGTCCCCTGTCACACATTGTGGATCACGTCTGGTTCAGCTGCTCCTTGGCACTGACATTAATGCAGAGCAGATTGGTGGAGATCTGCAGCCCTTGTTGTTTGATCTTTCCTCCTCTTGCCACATTTCCTGGCACTGCCCCCCTGCCACACCGCGTGGTGCAGGCAGGACTGGCATGGCCTCAACGTGCCTGCCAGGTTTGTTCTCTGTCTTCTTCCCCGTCCAACTTATTCCCTCATGCCCGCTTGATGGATGCAGCCTCCGCAAAATTGCAACAGCTCCTCCTCCAGCCCAGATTCGAGAGACCTCCTGATCTACCATTTTGTTTTCGGTGTCTATGAATCGCTCTGTTAATTGCGGTGGATTATTTCATTCTTCCTCTATGGTGGTAGCTGCTCATGTTAACAACTGGACTTTTTGTCATCGCTCTCCAATAAGGTGATGTCAGCTAGAATAATTTCAGCAGGAAGAGGCGCGGTGAAATAGCTTGGGCAAATCACTTTCTGAGTGTTATTCATGGCCAAATATTGGAGCTACAAGATTTCACCCTGTACAACCATTACTGTAATAGAAATGTTTCACCACTGAAGATTCACCTCAGAGAGAAAAAAAAAGCGAACTTCCTCAGCCAATAGTATCCTGAGCCCCAACTTGAACAAACACTGTACAGTCTCTTATCAGACCTCCATCCCAATCTCTTGTATTTACTCAGCCCTGTCATTTGGCCTCTAATGCCTTGAGCCTCACAGGGAAATGGTTTCACAGGAAATGTCCCAATCGAACATATGAATGAGAAGCAAATACACGTCCGGCGTTAAGGCAGTACGCTGCTGCTGAACCACTATTTGTTCAAAGGGCAACGTCTCCGGGACGCCAACACAATGGCCGCCCGCTCTCTACATCACTCCAACGGGGGGGTGGGGGGAGGGGGGTGGGGTGGGGGTGGGGGGGTGGGGGGGTGATCAGGAGAGGGTGGGAAGAACCTGAGGCTCATTTGGTAAGAACGCCGCCTTACGATTCCTCGGGCCAAATTTGCACACAGCCTATCCATCTGGTATTCCACGGTGATCTCCAATCCCTTTTATGAATCGGCATCAGATCTCGATAGTCTTATCTCCCCCCCCTCCCTCCCATGCGTTAACCACTTCATTTGTGACTAATGGCACACACGCGATGGTTATCGCTCTAATTTATTCCCCGGTTTAAGATGGGGAGGCTGGATAAGGTGAGCGAGACAATGCGTCGGGAGAAGCCAGCGTGATGCCACGGTTAATGAGGCACGTCATCTTTGTGCCGCTCTCGGGGGTCAACAGCGGAACACACCCGTTTGAGATGGAGGGGAGCGAAGAGAGAGCGAGAGAGAGACAGAGGAAGAGAGGAAGTGAAGGAGACGTGTTCCGTCAGGTCTTTTCTTAAGCAAAGCGGAGTGAGAGGAAGCGTTTGAAGGAGTTATTTGATCATGGAAACACTGAAATGGGAACCCAGCAAGTGGTGGGTAGATGAAGGTCAGTGGAGGGGCTTCACAGACATCATTGATTCCGCATGGATGTTCCAAGTGGGCCTTTGGTCTAGCTCGGCTACAACCAAAAAGGCGTAGGTCAGAATGTTTTGTTTAAATGACATTTCAATGTTATTCTTTGAAAGTCATCTGACTAGGTATGCTGAATCAGCCGCTGGTAGAAGCAAAGTTCTCAGACAATATTTGGTTTGATTGACTGTGGACAGGCCCACTGTGCTCTCTTATTTATTCTGCAAAATAATGTACACACTATTTTGGACGGAATTACAGTTTACTACGGGTCTCAAATGGTAAACTCTTTACTTTAACGAAACTCTTTAACAACACGGTATACATACGCAAGCAGGCAGCCTAAAGGTACTTAAATCGGACAGTCCGTTCAAATGCTGGATTCTGTACCTATTCCTTTCCGCCCCTGAGAGAGAGAGTGGAGAGTTGCAAGGTGGCGCAGCTACTGCAGTGGCTCCGGGAGAAGCAACACGGCTCCGTCTCTCAGGCCTCCTGGGCAACATATGGCGCCCTCCAAGTTAGCGTACAACTTCCCCAACTGCTGTTGGGGAGAGTGCCGCGCTCCGACCCGGGGGCCCTCGGAGAGCTAATTAGAACCCCTGTGCATAGAACCTGGCTTTGGACGTCGCCGCGGGCTGCGGCTGCGCAGCCCCGACCACGGCGGGATCTGAGCCGCCCGCGAGACAGTCAACAGCATTTGCATATCGTGTCAGTGTTTCTGGCGTCATTCTCCAGCGGACGCCCGTCCACCTTCGTGGCAGTCCTTTCAAGCCAGTTGGTCGGTTTCGGCGGGAAAACAAAACAGACAACGCAAACAACAGAAACGTCAAGGCAAATATCTGATTGTTTTTGCCTTTTGTATATTTTTTTTGTGTGTTGTGTTGGGGGGGTGGGGGGTGGGGGGGGGGGGGGTGTTGTTCTGGATTTTGTGTTCTTGTGGTGGGAACGTCTCTCCCCACTAATTGTCTCTCCTACCCTTGAGAGGTTTCAACTCCGGATTCTCGGACTGATTTACAGATTACAGGCTCCCAGTTGGGAGGCACACTACATATTTTAGATGCTGAGTAATTAAGTGGAATTAGCCTTTATTCCTACCTGCTAGAGTGTAATAGTGTGTGTCGCTGCACGGCGACACTTTCAATTAATGAAAACATTTCAACCAGCATGTGTTTGGGATCAACATCCAGGGTCTAGCTCAGCCGTATTTGTCATGCGCCGTAAGCCAACACAATTACACAGGCGTAACACAGTAATTGCTACACAGCAGTTCTTGCAGTGGGTTTGGAAGATGGAGCTACCTTTGAAAGATGGAGTTGGTCTGTGGCGACGGATGGGGCGACACAGGGGAAGAAGAAGCAGAAGAAAAGCACAGACTTTCTCCTGAACTGTAAATCACGCTTCACTTTTAAGAGGTGGGAAAATAAATAATGTCTGAAAGTGCAATGATTTCAGTGATTTAGGGGAGCTTTGAGGAGCGTATTACTAGAGGTGACAGCCCGCGGGAGATAGGCAGGTCGTGTTAAGGGAAAGGGATAAGAGGCTATGACATTATGTCTCTGCAGGGTTACGGTGTCAGAGTCAAAGCGTGAACCACTATTACTGGATCAATACTTCTCAGTTTTGCACTTATCTCTGGACCCGTGGTTAGCCGCAGCTTTGCTGGATACACACAGGGGCTAAATGCCACTGCCGAGGTAGATTGCATAGCCTCTCCATTCGCAAGGAGTGCAGAGGAGCTTTGTAATGGGAAATGGTCAAAGTAAAGATTTGAACACGTGTTTTTTTTTTTCTGCGGGCAAATATAATTTTCTCTGCTCGACGTGAATCGGTGTTGGGCTGTGTAGTGTTCTTTTCTTTCTTCTGTACCTGTCAAATGCATTCCAAACAGTGTGTAGTCCCCGGACTGGATCGGTTTGGTTCACACAGCATGTCCCTGTTATTCCCGACATATCAGCAGTTTCTAACTCTGTTTCCTCTAATAAGTCCATCTCCCAGGCTTACGACCGAGGTCTGCTTTATTTTTATACTATACCGTGTAGATTTGACACCTAGTGTCTTCTTCGTGTGTTGTCCTTCTGTACAGAGAAGAAAGCATTGTCACAGTTAGGAACAAGAAAAAGTGCTCGAGTGTTTGCCTACTTTCAAGCCTTTCATTAAACTTCTGAAGCCTGAGTTAATCCTTGCTGCACATACAACAAAAACGCAGCATTCAACAATTTTGAAGAAAGAGAGAGTGAGAGAAAAAGAGAGAGAAAGGAACCAGCCTGATCGCTACATATTCATATTCCTATGCAGGCGTTATCACTTAAAAGGCTTTCTAATTACAACAACAAGACAAAAACTCCTTGGATTCCTTCCAGACCCGCTAAATGATAAAATAAGCTTGCACTCTCTCTCTCCTTCTTAATCTCCGCAAAGCACCTTGGAGCCTCATCTCCCAAATACACGCGAGTGAATGTGAAAATGCCATTTAGAGATGCAGGTGTGACATTTGATAAGAAACTTCTGGATTAAATGTGTTCTGCTAATGAGCAACCCAGCTACCCCATCAGGGCAAACTATTGGTGGGATTGTGTGGGAGCTGATAACATTCCACACGCAAACATCCAAATTCATTATTAATAAACAGCCTCAGACTCTCTCTCGCTCTCTCTCTATCACACAGAAAGTCTGCCTCCTTCAGTGGAGAGAGAGAGAGAGGGATGTGGCTTCTCATTAAGGATAGAGAGTGTCTAAGAAAAAAAAAAGACAAGGGCGGGGTACGGGTGGGGGAGTATCAACTGTTTTCATATTTAGCTGTTTAGGCTTTTTTTAGGAGGGGGGGGGCGGGGGGCAGGGGGGGTAGTGGGGTGGTGGGGGGGGGTGGCAATTTCAAAGAATATGTTAATGGTGCATAGAACGTCTGAACAAAAGAGTTGAAAGTTTCAGTGGCGCTGGCAGTGAGTTTAATTCCGGGGCAACAGCTAATACGAGGGAGAGGGGGATCGTGAGCTAAGCCCGGTGCAGTAGACTGGGACGTCCCTGGCCCCGGCTTGACATTTAGAACGATTTGAGGCAGATTAAGGCCGTATTACCGCTCTAGCCCGCAGTGGGGCTATGTAATGAGCTGCATTACGTCCTGTGAAAGTTAACTACGGAGCAGGCCGCTCGGTGACGGAGCACAGCTGTGGTTTTAAAGGGACTGGGCAGTTGGCTGTACCTAGTGGCCATCCCTTGTTGGGGCCCTGGGGTTGTAGACTCTGTGGCGAGAAGTTGTTGGAGGGAGTGTGGGGGTGTGCCAGGGAGGAAGTGGGGTCTGCCATGACTGGAGACTGAGTGACGGTCTAAACCAGCTTAGTTCAGCCAGCCAGCAAAGTGTCTCGGAGTGACAGCACTTTGTTACTCGGACCAGTAGCTGTACATCTGCCGCTGCAAATATTGTATATTCAAATAGAAAATTAGAAAATTGAACGTGTTATTTCAAGCACAGGATTTGGCTGGCATATGTCTTTTTTTTCAAAGTTCTAGACTTTTGCCTATTATTCATCCCAAAATATCTTAAGGATGTAGTTATATTTTTAATTTTTTTTTTTTTTTTTATTGTGAATTATATGCTGATGCCATTTACTATACACATTAAAAAGATGCCGTTGCCAATCCCAAAGGAGGCTGCATAACATGAATATTCTAAAATGATGTTAAAAATGCATACATTATCTACAAAAAATAAAAAACAAAACGCGCGCACACACAGGTGATTTTGTTTTAGCGTGTGCAAATGAAGGTTGCAGGTGTCGTCCCTCCGTTGAAATGCTCTTTATGATGTTAATTAGCGCGTTCGCGTAATATTCCAGCCCTCGCCATCAAGCGTGAGGAGTTCAGAGACCTGCTGTTAGCGGGGAGTCAATGCCATGGCACGCTTTCAAGAGCTCCCAAACAGCACGGCGGAGTGATAAGGAGCGGGTGATGGGGCCTGATGCCTATGGCGACGGGAATTACAAAGACAATTGAAATAGTGAAAGAAATGAATCATCTGGACAGCATATCAAATGTTGTGGCCACACACTGAACGCCGCTCGTCCGTGCAAGGGTAGTAAACTGTGCTTATTTAAAAGATAAACAAAAGGGGGATCTGGCGGCAGTAAATTGTGCACGCGTGCTTATTCTCGATGAGTAGCACAAGAGGTTTCTAGATGCGGACGCACCATCACAGGCGCCGGTGTTTTATGACTCCAATGTTTGTGCGATAGCAGTATTTATGACGTTGGAATTTATGTCACACTGTATTTGTGGTGTCTGAATCGGAGAGGGGGACTTTGAGTTGTATTTTTTTCCCCAAGTAGTCCTGGTGAACTGGTGTTCATTTAGTGTTATATTCAAATTAATATACAGGAAAATATATGTGTGTTTATCATCCATGGTTCTCCAAGGAGGCGGGCAGCACAAGGTTAACATGAACATCCAAACGTGTTGTTTAGGGAGTGAAGCCATTCCTACACTCCTTAGCCTCTGCCACAGCTAATCTTAACCCCTCGCAATAACATTTCCACTCCGCTTCCTCCAGACTCCAGACGTATTTGCTCTCCGCCGCTGCTTGTGTCCCGTTAAGATTTAAACAGCAAACATAAAATGCAGAAGATAACCTGCACAGGCTTTGGGGAGACTTGACTCCCCAACATTATTTTAAAGACCAGATCTCCGAGCTCCACCGCAGCAGTCGGCAGCGATTATCTGCTGTGATCCCTCTCCGACGCACCAAAGTCATTCATCTGCCGATCCCCCCCCCCCCCCCAATGCAAAGGCAGACCCCTAATCATGTCGACACCGTGTGTCAGTGCTCTGGATGAGCAAGGCCTAGAGACGAGGAGCGGCTCTGTAAATATGGCCAGGCAGCAGCAGGGAGCAGCAACCCCCCCCCTCTCTCTCTCTCTCTCTCTCTCTCTCTCTCTCTCTCTCTCTCTCTCCCTCTCTCTCTCTCTCTCTCGCCCTCTCTCTCTCTCTCTCTCTCTCTCTCTCTCTCACTGTCTCTCTCTCTATGCTTCTCACTGCTATGAATAAGCAGACGGGGAGATTTAGGGATTTTGTCGGGGCCCAACTTTGTAGTATGGGTTTAGGGTCTTTTCTCCGACGGCTTCCGGGGGCGCTGCCTATGGGATATTGTTCTTAGCTTATGAAGTGCGGCGCGTCCCGTTATAAGCTGTGTCTTTTGTCAATAGCATTACAATGTTTGCAGCAGTTTATGACTTATTCAGTTTTTTTTTCTCTGCACTCCCTTGGGTCTGACTCCTCAGTTTACTGTGTTGACTGCGTAGCCTAGGACATCTTGTGGTTGGCTCTTGACCTTTACTGTTGACCTCTAACACTGTGATAAACCAACAGGAGCAAATCATTTTGTACTGGTAGGACCACATTTCATTCGACCTCTCGGCTGTTATAACTCAAGTCACTCTGCTTTTTTCTTTTCTTTTTTTTGCTATGCTGATTACGAACTATTATGGCCGACCAATAAATCTGGGTATGCATGGACCATGGATTCCATAAACATCCTAATACAATTGGCTGTATCAAATGGGATGAATATTAACAGGAGTCGACTGTGCTCACTCTCTCCCTCCTGTCAGTATTCTATTATGGAGCGCGCTCCCTCCCCTTGTTTTGATACAGCAGTAATTTAAAGACCGATCTTAATTGACTTATTTTTTTCTCTCCTCGTGTCTGTCGGAGCCTGTGCATGCACCGCAATAAGAGTCTTGTTTCTTTATTGGGCCACACACAATGTACTGAGTTCAATTTTACCATTCATAATGAATGCAGTCTCGCCATTCAAATGCAGCCATAAGCACACAGCAGATAAGAATTTAATTAAATGTAGATTAAAACCAAACAGGAAAACACACTGGCTGATAATTTTTTTTATCACGTCCCCTGGTCATATTTTTTCCCCCTCATACTTTCCACTTGTTCTTCCTTGGGCTACGGCTTTTCAGCTTGCCAAAAGTGGCCAAACACCTCACACATCGCGCCGTGGCGCCGTGAGATTGTGTAAAATGCAAAACGAGGGGCGGTCACACGATTAATCAGAATCCTCGTGTCGGGGGAGGATGTGGGATAGCGAGGTGGAGGGAAGGAATTAGTTGCTTCATCCCAAATTTGCATCATATTCCAAAGGACAAGCCTAGCACTGTAGGCAAGGGGAAACATATCTCGCACTCTGCAGGAACAATTCAATATTTCTTTTTTTTTTTATTCAAAATCGAATAAATGTCACCTTCAGTATCAAATTGTCCATACTTGCTAAACATGATGTTACACAGACTATGCCTTGAAAGAATGCCTGAGCAGCACGTGAGCTAGTTAAGATGTGCATGGAGCACATATCTCCTCCCACTGTCTGAACACCCACGTGCACGGATACATAACACACACGCACATACACACACACACACACGCACGCACGCACGCACGCACGCACGCACGCACGCACACACACACACACACACACACACACACACACACACACACACACACACACACACACACACACACAGACTCACACTCACATACTCACAGACCGGAATAGCTTTACTTCTATCTTTTGGCCAAATGTAGAAATGAGTCTATCCTGTGTAGTACAGGTGTAGAGAGGAGAATAGTTTTTTCTATAAACAATGGTAAACACAAGGGCATTTTGACTTCCCTGTGAAGAATTCCATACCATTAGAAACAAATATTATTTCTAATCAAGAGGCAAGTTAAACTGCTAATGCAAAAGTTTAATGCACAATAACAAAATAAAAAAATAATCGTGTTGAGATGAAATTTTAAAATAAAAATATTACGAGTTTGAGTACTGTGTGGGATTCTGTACTAGTTAAAATAATGAACAAATCACTCTTTTTATGGAATTACTGTATGTATATTGCTGCCTATTTTACATAACCCACCATACAATAATTTACACAGTTGTTTTATAATAACTGAGAGGTATAGATAATTTACTGCTTTTCGCCAGTAAACAGGCTCTTTCTCAAGCGGTCCAAAGAAATAATTCAGAACACAAACATTTTTGTACCCAGCTTCCTTCAATCACAATGAAGGCACGATAGTATTTCAAACACAGAGCGGGTGAAACATCACAACGTCAAAAGTCCACAGCTTATCAACCGTCATGTTCGGAGCGTGACTTCTCAGAGCAGAATAAGGCATGAGGATCCAGCAGCAGTACCACTGCTTCCAGAGCAGGCTCACCCTGCCACTCTGCCCACCCTTCCCACCACCAGCACCGATGCCACTCGGCCGCGGCCTGCCTGCCTGCCTGTGCCCGTGCCCGCCTGCCCGCCGCGCTGGTGGTGCATCGCCGTTCCACTCTATTACCCTCACGCTAGCGATTGGCCTTTTCTGTGGGGAAAAGAGCAATTTCCTGTCGCAGTCTGTTTGATCAAGTGCTAAACCCTTGTGATCAATAGAGAGACAGATGTCGGCTCCAGATGGCCGCGTGGTGATACCTGGGGCAGTGCCGGGGCTTGCCAGGACGACAGAATGGCAATGAGCAAGGGCAGCGGCTGTGCTCCTATTGCACCAGCCACCGAGCCACACAATGTGACAAACGCAATTAGGCCTTTTAGCTGTAGATTATTTATTTCTCTCGCAAACAGACAGAAAATGTAATTAGCGCATATTTTAAGCAATATGTAGAATTACAGGGGTGCAGAGACACGGGGCATGTCAGGATGTTGCACCGGTTGCTGGTGTGTCCGTGTGTGTGTGTGTGTTTGTGTGGGTGTGTGTGTGGGGGTGTTTGTAGGTTAATGTGTGTGATAATGGACTTAGAGAGATTCAAGCAAAGCTATTCTTTTCTGTTTCTTCAACATGGAAAAACATTTGGTCTCCACTCGGGAGAAGAATATTTCTGAAATCATCGAACAATTTCATTTTTTTTCAAATACATTCCTCGAAATTAACAAAGAATCCCCCCATCCCCCAGATCAATAATGTTGTATACCAAACTGGTTGACAGGTGCATCTTTTTGGCCCTTAAATCCCTCCGGGAAAAAAAAGGGAGAAACGTGCTAGCACCAGAAGGCCCACTTAGACCTTTCCAAAGAGGAAAGAGAGAGATGGTTCCATTTTATAAACGGCCATGCATTTGCATTAGGCCTGGCGTCCACCCCACAAACATCCCGCCAGACCATGTGGTGTGGGGACGGAGCCATGTTGGAGGAGCCACTGAGGCGAGCTGTGCGGCACTCTCCCAGGAAAACCTTTGCTCGCCGGCGTTTGGACCTCCGCCGTTCACCTGCTCCCACCGAGGCATGATGGGTAGGGGGACGCGGGCCACAGGGCCCCATCTGGGGGTAGAGGGGGTAGTGGGGCTAGTGGGGGTGTTGTTGGAGGGGGGTATCTGTGATGGGGCTCAACACAGCAGCGCCCTGTCATGGGGGCCCTCTGGTCCCATTAGCAGGGGCTGGTCTGAACGGCCCCCACCAGCGGGCTCCCCCAGCAGGGGCCTCAGGAAACACATGTCGACTGGCCACAACCGGGCTCCGTCCGACCCACCAACTGACCAGGACTCGGGCAGCACCCGGATACAAGTAGCCTCCTTGCAAGCACAGAGACACAGAGTCAGAGGACTCCTCCGTGTACTTGACTTCAGTGTTTCCCAGAGGGAGGGAGTGTGTGTCCTGGCTAATTGGAGTGACGTGATCTGTAGCATAGGAGTTTTTTTATGTATATGGTAACGGATTTTAAAATACCATTTGCAATTTGAAATGCATCCGAGCCCCCAAAAATTTTTATATATACTGAATAATTATTATCAACTTGATTCAAATAGATCTTTTTTTTTTAAGATAATTATTTGTATTAACTTTGTTTATGAAATAACAAAATATAATAGATTTAATTGCAAAATAAATGTATATCACGAAGCCTATTTAATTTAATATGAAATTAGCAATGAATATTAATATTTTGTATATCCTAAAAATAAATTCTAAATAAATAAATGTGAATAGTTATCAGGAAGAGATTTCTATTTTACGAATGCAAAAATAGCAATTCAAATATCCAGCGTTTTTATAGCACTGTAGTATACAGGAAAATTGTATTAAACATGGTTTATTAATTTGCATTTGTTCTCCTCCTCTTACATACTCTGTCTCAGTAATATTACACTATTACCAGCCAAACAGGCACTTGCCAATACCATTTTCACTGCAATAAAAAATCCACATAAGTCTCCTGAGACCTGCCAAAGAAATGTCATTACTTGCAAAAGGGGAAGCATCTAATTTGTACGACAGGGAAGTGTTTCCTCAATCAGATCATTGCTCATACAGTAACTAGGATTTTCTTTCTTTCTTTTTTTCTTCTTTTACAACTGTATGGCTCAGTCTAAATTCAGCAAATATGTCATTTGAGCGGGATTGCTAAGTGACATGTGGCAGTCTTTATGTCTTTGTTGAGCGTAAACGTATACTGGGCAGGGAGACTGTATGAATCTCCCCTGGGAGGGCTTTTTCATTTGTGGATTCTGACCTGTATGCCTTCTGCCCAGGGCCATACAGGAGCTCTCCATACTGGCTATCATCAGCAGAAGACTTGCTGCTAAAATTAGTCGGTGAAATGCGGTGTGTGTGTGTAGTTTTGGGTGGCAGGCAAGGCAGGGCTTCATAAACATATATTTACTTGTAATGGGTTCTTGGGACTAGATGAGCTCAAAATGGGATTTATTGTTTTCTTTTCCAAAAATATAATATATAAATAACTATGACTTTGTGACAGTTTTTATTATAATACCATACAATTATTTAAATTTACTATTTGTTTGATAAATAAACAAATATTACAGATGTGCAACTGACAATCGACAAAATATTTGTGTAACACACGGTGAAAATACGCACACAAGAATAAAGACATGTTCCCTTGAAAATATTTAGTTAAAATCATATAAATGTAAAACGTGTGTATGAATCCATTTTCTTTGGGCGGCCTACTCATTTATAGTGACTCAGGTTTGCACTGTCTTCTTCCGAGTACGTATGCTTGAGGTCTGTCTGATAGCCTGCTGTGTTGAAGGTGTCTATGCATCAACATACTGAAGCATCGCAGCAAACTTCCACTTGCTCCCCCAGTTGAGCTTTAGCATGAGAAGAGCGCCTCTTAGTGGTCTGAAATATAATTGCAAAGCACAGTCGCAGGGGGAGCTGTCTATCTGTGTCAGTGCACTGAAAGGGGGCGGCTTTAGTATGACAATAGTACAGTCAGCTAAATCTAGCTCAGTGCATTGTGAAGGGCTTGTTTGACCTAAGAGTGGGCTTCTCCTAGTCATGCCACTGGTGTTTTGGGAAGTCGACATCAGCTGTTTCGTCTGCTTGTTCTTATACGAGGATTGTTGGAAAGGCCTGACTCATCTCTTCACGTTTCAACTTCCATAATGCAGAGACGTTGTAAATATTTGCGGTTATTCATGATTTGTTTAGAATGAAGGCC
The DNA here is from genome assembly GCA_026901105.3 of Galaxias olidus. Classification (NCBI taxonomy): domain Eukaryota; kingdom Metazoa; phylum Chordata; class Actinopteri; order Galaxiiformes; family Galaxiidae; genus Galaxias; species Galaxias olidus. The sequence goes on from JAPMUY010004700.1 coordinate 276,690, forward strand.
TTGCTCATATTGACTTTGTAACTTATTAACTAGGGAAATGCAAATGTGCCGTCAGATCTTGTGTTGCTGGCTGCCAATCACTTTTCAAACAAAAATACTTTATTTTCGGAAATTAGGCCAACGTGGAGACAGTTAACGCCGTGCTGCTGCTTGATATTCAAAGGTGCCAAGAGGCTGTTCCCTTTCAACCCAGAAGAGAAGGGGCTGATTCGGCGACAAGAAGAGTAGAGGTCTTTAATTACAAACCTTGCCACTGCCTCAGGCACCACTAGCCTCACTTCACAATTAAGACCCACCGTTGGCTCACATCCAGTGGGCCTTAAAGGGCCGGAGTAATCAGACCAAGGAGAAAAGCAGTTTGCCGAATGCCTACTAAAACGCCCGCTAGCTTGTCGAGGAAACGGCAGATATCGACAATTAGAATTATTGAATCTCAAAGTTCTGACTTTTCAGGATTTTCTTAGTTCTCCACTTCCGTGATCTGTTCAATGCCATGCGCCTATGATTCACCATTGCGTTATATAACTAGATGAATGCATAGACTAGACTACTGAAAATAGAACGTATATATGACCACGATACACAAAAGGAGTTGACTAAATTCAGCTCCATGTGTGAGACACGTATTTGTGACACCCGAGTCGTTACGGGTCTGTCTACTGACGGTAGGTTAGTACCTCCAGTACCTGTCCCCTAAAGCCCCCCCCCAACACACACACACACACACATCACGTCCCCACCACCAACAACGTGTTGTCTCTGCTGCAGTGGGACTGTACTCCAGTATAGTAATGGCCTCTGTACTGGTAATTTGTTTGGACAGATGGAAGAGGCGAGTGCTGATGTGCTTAACTACGCATTTTACAGCTAAACTATTAAAAGAGTTGTGCTGTTTACACACCCACATTTGAATACCTGTCTCCAGGCCAGTTTAATTATCCCGGGCCTTCTGTTATGCCTCCCCTGCTTTGTTGTCTCTGCTCCGCACTAGGCTGGAGAGATTTGTTTGTGGTTCCATTAAGATATGGTGGAGGTGGCGGTGGCACGCGGGGAGCAAGGAAAATTATAAGTATTTCATCCCCCTGCTGGAGTATCTCCTACGCCCCTCTCCCTGCCACCGCCATACGTACACAGATACTGTACACACGCCTTTACTTATAAAGTCATTTCAAGGCGGCAAATTAAAAATGGCCTGTGATGCCTGCACTTTGAAAAATCTCTCGGGGCTTTAGGGGAGGGGAGGGACAAACGTTTGCCTTATTTCCCCCAGTTTTGCGATTCATCCTGAGACGTTTGATTAGTGCATAAGCACTCGTACGGGAGAAAGGCTCGCCCCATAATTTAGTTTCTTGAATTCCTTCATATGTTCATCTTCAGCTGCATGTTCAAATGGACCATTAATCAAAGGAAGAGAGGGAAGAGGGCATTTAGCCAGCGGAGCCCCAGTCTCGGGGCCACTGTGAGTCGCTGGATATGGTGCGGCGGGGCTGTGGAAAGCGGCGTTTTTTAATTATCTGGACTACGTACAGGATGCCGTTTTTGATTGTTTTAATGAGGCAGCTGGCCTATTGTCTCGCCTTAATTCCTCTATTGTTTTTAGAATATGTCATAGTTCTTTATTCTTTTATCAGGTGCTCTGCAGGAGGATTCAGACAATAGCCTTCGTTCCAACTGCATTGGCCACTGCACAAAGGCAGCTCATTCCAGACAGCGAACAGGCAAACAAGTGCAAATCACAAGCTGCACTTTTTACAGCCTTTTCCCCTGTTTGGAGACTTGTGTGTGCTGAGGGTGCATACACGTGGTCATCAATGTGAGTGTGCGTGTGTACCGTGTGTGTGTTTTTGGACCTCTTGACAACCTCTGTTCTGTGCTATGCACAAATACTGTATAAGAGCCACTTTCTAGAGGGTACCAGACTCCCAACCTTTATGACAATTCAGGAAAGGCCAAATCTCCCAAAGGAAATCAACCTCGGAGAGAAAGAGAGAGGGAGAGAGAGAGAGAGAGAGAGAGAGAGAGAGAGAGAGAGAGAGAGAGAATCTAGAAACATTGTTTTCACCACCTGCCCAGCTGATGCCATGGAGTCCTTCTCGATAACAGTCAGCCAATTGCAGTGACAAGCAGCACATCTGTGGTGGACCAAACAGGAGGGGGGTGGGTTAGGGTTTAAGGGGCCCTCAGCGCTGAATGGGGCCACCCAAATTCTATGGACTGATACATGTGCTTGATCTTTTCATGGTGCTAAGTGATTTGTGACAGCACACATGTTTAGTTTAGGCCTACCCTTAAACCAGAAGTTTGTTCTTACACAGACGATATAGAATTTTTCTTTTTGTGTCACTGTTTTGAAACAGCATCTATAGCAGGATAACGTTTCAGGGTCTGTGTGTGTGTGTGTGTATGTGTGTGTGTGTGTGTGTGTGTGTGTGTGTGTCATGATCGCATTGGGAATGGGAAATTCAGTCCTACAACGTGCTTCCAGCACCTTCACACACCACAGATGGGCGGTCTGTCTGTCTGTAGCGTTCTTGGATGAAGGGGCTTCCAATCTCAGCACATATTTTGTTGTTGAATTGCAGTATCCAACCATTAAATGTTTTTTTTCTTCTTTTGAATCTGCCATCTAGTCCGTACACTATAGCTCAGGCTACAGTGTGTTTGATATGACTTGATCCAAAGACGGCGATTTGTATCTCCCTATCAGACGCTCTATTTCACCATTCTCTTTGTGTGTACAGTGCCTCTGAACTAAGAGATCCTCACAGAGTGGAAACTTTTGTGGCTGGGGCCTGCAGTATATCCACCCAGCCTCTTCATTGTCACCGGCAGTTTGTATCTACCTTGATGGTAACTTGGGCAGACAGTGCAGGGGAGTTTTGTTATTCTAATTAGGAGATAAAAATTCAAAGGGGCTCTCCAGCCAGTGTGCGGCGTGACAGAATCAAAACGATGAAGTGGAGCGGCCTGAAGTGTGTGTCTCGTCACAGCAGATTGGCCGACAGATAGGCACACTGCTTTTTACAGCAGTGCTGCCACACACACACACGCGCACACACACACCCAGCGCAGCCTCCCCTGCCTTGCACGCGAATGTGAATTTGAGAGACGGCATATTTTAATAGCGCTTCACTCCACTTGACACATCTGTAGTAGTCTCGTTTTGTAGTCGTCCACCCACCGATAGGTCCAGAGGTTTTAAGTCGGGATGAGAAATTCAGAATTCGAGCCATAATTCAGTGGCCTGATTACCGCCGTAAAACCATCATGCCTACGTTATTACTGCGATAGCTATTTTGATGTTTTTTTTTTTTTCTTAAGCGGGGCTCCCTCCACTCTGGTCTGATTTGTTTTAAACAGAGCCTCTCGTCAACACCTTAACCCTGTCCACCAGCAGATTGGCGCCCCGCCGACTCCGAGGCTCCGTGTAAACATTGGTAATCAGTTCCGCTCAGACGGGTGGGAGGGCTGCGGGCGAGGGAGCCGCCCCCTGCCTCACGCGTCCCCCCTCAGAAGCCTTTCCTCCCCAACAGCTGGCCTCAAAGACACGGGCTCTCTCTCATTTGGAGGCACCGTCGGAATGTTTGCACATCTTTGAAAGCTAACAGCGGGCTTTAATTAATTGTCCGGCTTTTCCCCGAAACAATGTCCTAATTCTGCCATTTAGCGAGCGCGTATCATGGTTTGTTATTATCTCGCCCGCCAGATTTCTGTAAATAGTCACATTAAAAACTTTAATCTCTTAAATGGAAAATGAAGTGCAGCTGAAAGACCTGTCATGGGCTGAGATAAATATTATCTAAGCTAAATCCTCCTCCCTCTCTCTCTTTCTTTTTCTCTCTCTCTCTCTCTCTCTCTCTCTCTCTCTCTCTCTCTTCTCCCCTTTCCTTCACCCCCCCTCCGTCTATGTCTCTGACTTAAAGAATATATGTTCAGAAGATTTCACAGGGATGTTTAATCGCAAAGCACAACAATCTAATAATGTACAGGACCCGCTGTTCGAGTCTACAACTGCTCTCCGTTGTTCCATTGTAAAGTGACTGAAGCAAGATGTTTCTAATTTTTTTTATTATTATTGATTTGAACTGTATTACAGATACAAAAGGACAAACATTAATATGTACAGACTCAAATAGTAGACTAAAAGGAAAATACCACCAACATACAATTAGAATCTTTGTTCAAAACAGTGTCCTCATGAAAAGTGTATCTATGAAAGGAACCACAAACCACACGCACGTTTTGCATGCGGTAGTGGAACAGTCTTTTATTACTGAGTCCCCCAGCTTGTGTTAAATGTTGCGTGACTGTTCTCCTTTCCAGGTGGCCAACTGTGGTGCACCACCACCAAAAACATGATGGAGGGTGAAGAGCTGGTGGCGTTCGCGGTGGACTTTGACTCGCGTCTGCAGGCTGTGAACCACATGTCTTTGAGCGAGGGCATGTACCCAGCCAGATTGCTGGACACCATCCAGCTCCTTCCACAGCAGGCCGCCATGGCATCCATCCTGCCCACCGCCATTGTCAATAGTGAGTGGGCCACACACACACACACACACACACACACACACACACATACACCTGAGACAGGCTGTAGTACTAAAGACACACACACATATAGTATACAGTATGTAGTTCATTACACACAGACCTTAACACAGGAGAAATACAAGAGAAAACACACACCCACATTTCCTGACACACTCACACACATGCATTTGTACACATGCGCGTTTCCATGGTTTGCAGCCTGCACTCAGTCACCTGCTTAACTAGGAAGCGTGTCTCCACTGGGCGTAGATTAACCCAGATGAGTCTCTGTGGCCGAGATAAGAGCCATCGACCTTCAAGTTTGGGGTTCATATAAACACGCCGAGCCACCGACTAACCTGTTAATTGCAAAATACCCGCCTCATGCAAATAGCGTTTTTGTTTACTTAACAGGGGCTATCTGGGTTCAGCTTGACAGGGAGGCTCCTGCAAGCAGATGGTCCAGTGTTCTTCTTTGCCCTTGAGAAAGGGCACCAACCTAGTGGTAGAAGCGGAGAGAGATATACTGGAGGATTTAGTGGAGGAGCCTTTTTTTTCACGTTGGGCTTTAAGCTTCGTAGCAAAAGAAAAACGTGTTCAGGGCCAGTGTTTATTTATTTATGTGTGGGCTGGGGTGATCCCGGGCACGTGCTTGAGCGTGGATCAATGCACTGACTTTTTGCACGTATATGCGCGTGTGTCTCAATAAATGAATGTATATATTTGTTTTTACAATACAAAAATATATTGTTTCGTTTAAATCCTTCTCTAACTTCCTGCCGTCCTTTTCGGTCTCTCTCCCTGGTCTTGCAGAGGACATCTTCCCGTGCAAGGCGTGTGGGATCTGGTACCGCAGCGAGAGGAACCTGCAGGCCCACCTCATGTACTACTGCAGCGGGCGCCAGAGGGAGCCGGAGAGCATGGGCGAGGAGAACGACGGCGGGCCCCACCTGACCCCCAGCACCTGCCCTTTCCCACAATGCAACAAGAGCTTCACTGGAGCCCGGGCCCTGGAACTGCACTTGAGCACGCACAGTGGTGAGTAGCACAACAACACAGGCGCGCGGGGATATTACAGCGAGAGAGAGAGTCGACACGGGCTCCGTAATGCACCGCGCTTAGCGTTCCTTTGTGTACTCACTTATGAGGAAGAGCGGGGCGGCAGGTGACTTCTGTCAGCTCGGGGAAACACACACGTCCTACTGTCAGCCTTTACAGTTGACAGTTTATTCTTCAGCTCAAGGACAGGAGTAGGCCCGACATAATGCATCAGGACCGTGATGCCTTCTACAGTTAACGCTTAAAGGAAAGAAGTATGGGAGGCAAGAATCTGAACAGTCTCTCTCCCCCCCCCCTCCTCTCCCTCTTTATCTCCCTCACAGGTGTCAAAATGGAAGAGAGCCTCCCTCCTGGCACCAGCTTGAAATGCACAATCTGTAACTACACGGCGGATTCTCTTATTACATTCCAGCACCACATCCTGTCTCACCTGTCACAGGCGGCCTTCAGATGCAATCACTGCCATATCAGCTTCCAGAACCACAGGGAGCTCCTGCAGCATCAGGACTTACACAGCCACGGCGGGAAGCTTCACAGGGAGGGCGACGGCGGCGGCGAGCACTCCCCCAGGGGCGCCGAGGACAGCCTCCAGCAGCAGCAGCACCACCAGCAGCAGCAGCACCAGGCCCGCGCCGAGCTGGCTAGCAGGAAGCAGGAGGCCGCCCTGATGGGGAGCCCCAAAGGAGCCCTCGGCAAGGAGGCCAACGCCGACGGAGAGCAGGACAAGGCCGAGAAGAAGCCCCTGCTGTCGGCCCAGAAGGGAGAGGGCCACCCGGGCAGCAAGGCCAGTTTCTCCTACACCCGGATCAAGTCGGAGCCCTCCAGCCCCCGCCTGGCCTCCTCCCCCGTGCAGCACAACATGCCCACCTTTCCCATGGGCCCCTTCCTGTCTCAGTTTGCGTTCTCCCAGGACATTTCGGTGGTCCCTCAGGCGTCCGAGATCCTGGCAAAAATGTCCGAGCTGGTCCACCGGAGGCTGCGCCACGGCGGGAACAGCTACCCTCCTGTGATCTACAGCCCGCTGATGCCCAAGGGGGCCACCTGTTTCGAATGCAATATCACCTTCAACAACCTGGACAACTACTTGGTCCACAAAAAGCACTACTGCAACAGCCGCTGGCAGCACATGACCAAGTCGCCGGACTTCTCGGGGCTCTCCGACAAGGTGCCAGAGGCGGTGAGCCCCAACGCCGGCCACCCTTCAGTCAGCCTGCTGGCCGGCTGCCACCCCAACGAGGCCGACAGCCACCTCATGCAGTCGGCCTGCCTGAATTCCAGCGTCCTGGACATGATCAACGCCGGGGCCAAAGGGCCGGATAAGGATCTGGCTGGCCAGGTGAAGAAGGCGTCCACCCCGTCCGCCATGGAGGACAGGCTGAATGGGAAGCAGCAGCAGAATCAGCAGCAGGCGGAGCAGGCCATCAAGAGCCCCACCACGGGCCTGGTGGAGAGTGACAACGACCCCAACAAGACCACGTGCGAGGCCTGCAACATCACCTTCAGCCGCCACGAGACCTTCATGGTGCACAAGCAGTACTACTGCGCCACGCGCCACGACCCCCCCATGAAACGCATGTCGGCCAACAAGGTTCCCTCCATGCAGAGGACCATGAGGACCCGCAAACGCCGGAAGATGTATGAGATGTGCCTCCCCGAGCAGGACCCCAGCCGGCCCCCCCACCCCATGGCTCAGCCCGGGTTCCTGGGGGTGCCCCCCATGGGGAGTGTCCCCTGCACCTCCCAGGAGGCCGCAGAGAGCCTGGCCGACCGCTTCCACCCACGCTGTGACCTCTTCCCGGACATGGTCCCGAAGCACCTGGAGGCCTCGCTCACCGTCACCAAGTCCATCATGGCCCCGAAAGGCACTGCGGCCATGGACCAGCAGGACCAGCTGGACGCGCCCATCGATCTCAGCAAAAAGTGCTCCGCAGCCGCCGACAAAACCTGTAGCTCCCCCAAAAGACTGTTGGACTACCACGAATGTACAGTGTGCAAGATCAGCTTTAACAAAGTGGAGAACTACCTGGCGCACAAACAGAACTTTTGCCCCGTGACGACCGCGGCCACGGCCGCCCAGCAGCTGGCCGAGATGGGCGGAGCCCTGGAACCGCCGGCGCCGCCCCTGTTCCCCGACATCAAGACGGAAGCCAACAACCACCCCGACGACCTGTACGAGAAAAGCCCTCTGAAGTTTGAGAACAACGGCACTGGGAAGATGATAGTGCAGAACGGGGGTGGCATGTTCCCCCCTCACATGGGCCCCGTGCCGGGCCTCAAACCGTTCAGCGAGCCCCAGCTCCTCCCTTCTAAAGAGGACAACAAAAACAACATGTTCCTGCCCCTCGGCGTTTACCCCGGAGCAATAAAGAAGGCCAAGGGGCCTGAGCAGATATCCCCCTATTTCGGGATAAAGCCCACCGATTACGTGGCAGGGGGGCTGGTGTTGCAGGGAGAGGCTAGCGAGCAGGAGCCGAGTGCTGCTGGAGGACTAGGAGGAGGCGCGGGGGAGGCGGGGACACCCAGGGGGGAGCAGCAGCAGCCCGCTGCCAATGGCTGCCCTCACCCCGGCGGCAAGGAGCCACTCCCCCTGCTGCCCAAAAACAGGGGCATGGTCATCGTCAACGGAGGGCACAAGGCCGAGGAGCGCTCGGGGACCACCGCCCCCGCTCAGCAGGAGAACCAGACCCAGCAAGCGGACGGCCACCCCTCGCCCACGTCGTGGGGCGCCGAGAACCCGGCCGACGCCAACGAGAACGTGTCGCCCTCCTCCAAGTCCCCCGCCGAGGAGACGGCGCCGCCCGCCACCAAAGGCGTGAACGGCACGGCCCAGACCGCTGGCAGCGGGAAGTACTGCCGCCTGTGTGACATCCAGTTCAACAACCTGTCAAACTTTATAACTCACAAGAAGTTTTACTGTTCGTCACACGCCGCCGAGCACGTGAAGTGAGATGAAAACCCATGTTCCTTGCCCCCCCCCCCCCCCCCCCCTTATCCGTACCCCACCCCGTCCCCCACCCTGTTTTGTTACACTGTTGTGTCTGGAATAGTGCATCATGCAGTTCTAAATGCTGCTCGTGGACAATCAAGAGAAGCTCCTTCTTCTTTAATCGTTTTAAGACTTACATGCAAAATCATTGGTTAAAAAAGAAAATGAAAAGAAAAAAATGAATCAAGAGTAATATTGGTGCCACTTTCACATTTATTTATTTTACAATCAGTATTATTAGGGGTAGTGATCTTTAATTTAAATTCAAAAATGAAAATTTATATCAGAGTTGTTTGTAATGTTATTGTATAGTCATTCTTGTGTAGCACACATATTGTTTACATTGTTATGTAGGCTCAATGAAACAATAGACAGAATACAAAATGAGATGCATTTTAGACACAAAAATAGCTACTGAGGCACTTGTGTATTCTTCTTATTTGCTGTACTAGTTTTTGTATATTGCAAAGATGTAATTTGCAGCTTGTTATTCATGACTTGTTGGCCTTAAACCTCTGTTTGGAGAGGTGATAAACCAGGCCCGATTCTGCATCTTACATTTTGGCATATACACATGGCTTTGCATACATATGTGGCTGTTTGTCCCTGTCTCTTTTCTTAACTCAGACGTGGATGTTTTCATGCGGATGGCAGCATTCTTGTATAGTACTCGTATTTCTGTTTGCTGATACACTTTGGTCTCCCTTTTTGAAATTTGCTCTCACTGCAATACTTTGTAAATGAGGGAACATTACTGAAAGCAGTATTATGAAAGGGGGACTGTGCATATAATTATTTGTAACCCCAAAGGGAAAAAAGTGAAATTGTACAAGAATTAAGTTTATTGCTGACGAAGAAGACGGATGGAAGGCTGGCGGTGTTACTGATGTAAAATGATCATTCCAATGTCCTGATTATGGGAGAAAAAATGTTTCTTAAAAAACGTTGTTGCTATGCATGTATATGGATGGAATACAATTCCAGTTCTGTTGGAAATTTTTATTTTGATGTGGTGTCATAATTAAACTTAAATCCTCAGGATAATTCAAGGTTGTCTGGTGTTTTTTGTTTCAGTAGTATTATCATTGTTATCAATGTATGCCAATGTACATAAAAGCTAAAGCACATAAAATAAAACACTTTTTTATGTAATTGTTGACAGCATAAAAAAAGAGAAAATAATTGTACACGTAGTAAAAGTAGTCTCAGGAATAAGCAATTTGACTGTTTGATATATAATGTGTGTTTAGTATGGGTGAAGAGTAGACAGAGTTCACTGTTTCTTTTTACAAATGTATTCACTCTACACTATAATCAGTATCATTGTGACTGTGTCTACCTTTCAGGCAAAACGGATGGATATCAGTAAACATTTACAAATCATAATCAACATAACTCAAAATATGTCCCTGAAAAAATACAGTAAATTCCAGAAGTACTCCAGGTGCAAACCCACCAAAATAAAAAAGACTATTTCCTTTCAACACATTAACCAAACTGACAACAATGAATGCGGATTTATCTGGTCAGTCATTTTCTGAAAAGAAGCAGATATTTGAAATACTTGATAATTTCAGTGTATTTCAGCAGTACAGAAATAAACTATCAGAGACCTGTTCATGAAGTAGCATTTTATATGATTCAAAAACAAATGTATACATTACAAAATAAATCCATTTCCTTCAGAATGACCTTATGGCTCCCAAGATGGCCGTTACATTTGGTACTGCTTACCCAGCCAAGCAAATTCCCTTTGTCTGAATATGACTTAGCCACAATCAGGCCAAACAATGAAAACAAAAGCGTACCCCCAATTCACTTTGATAGAAAAACGTTGACTTTGGTACTGTAAAGACATGGTACTGAGTTTTCACTGGCTCTGTTGTCTGGACTGCCTCTGGGTGATCAGCTTCCACAGGTGTTTGATGATGGGGAACGGGTTCTTGTAAATCATATGCCGGTCTCCTCCTTCGATGTGAATGTGACTAGCCGAAGGGTAGAACTGTTCCACAAACTGATTCTGAAACTTGGCAACCATCTGGAAAATAAGACACCGAATATCAAGCTTGGCCAGGAGAAGAAAGAGACACTGAAAACCAAATAACAGACGTTGTAGGTTTCCATATCTGGTTTCATGTTTTAACTTTCGACACTTGGGACGGCGGGTCAGTTACATCCATGTGGGACATGTCTGGATGCTCACTTGGTTCAGTTCAGCCGGAATCTGTTCATCAAAAGAGTCTCCGGTGATGACAGTCACGGAAGTCTTACTGGAGAGAGGCTTGAACTTTGAGATATCCCTGAAAAACATATCAATAGTTCATATATGAAAAACAATGACACAATACATGCGTGGTATGACTCAAATAATTGCTACTGCAACATAGCATAATGTAACATTATTAAAAAGTAAACAATAAAACAGGTCAGTTAAAAAATAAACGTATATACAGAGTTTGTATGCATCCCATGCCTTACCTTACTTGAGATGCACTTTCATTAAGAAAGAAATGTTCGTCTACTGCACTACTCTGGTGGGCGGGGTTACTCAGCAGGTACTTCTGAGAGAGAGAAATGATAGGCATCAGGCATGCAATTCCAAAAACGTAGCAATTGGACTGCAGCTATCACACACTTGATGAGAAACGATGATATCTTTGGTTCTATTAACATATACCAACCAAACATTCCTGCTGCAGTTCAATTAGGCAGTGGTCACAGAACATGCCCTTGAGAAATGGACTGCATGCTCGACTGAGTTTTCTGTGTGTGCGCGTGTGTGTATGTCTTTTAAAAAAAAAAAAAAGAGAGAGAGACAAAAAACCTTCACTACTCTGTCTTCAAAACCCTTTTCTCTTTCCCGGGAGAATTTGAGCACAATGCCATGCTCTTATCTCCCTCGCAACAACTGGAAGTACTTGAAAAGCTGGACTGGGTCCCTCATCAGCGGTGCCATCAAAACGCGGGTGGCAGGAGAGAGGCAGGTACCTTAATGAACCATTCACAATGTTACCTGGGGCAGTCACTGACTCCACACAGCGACAGCTTGGAACAGGAACGTAGACTATTCTCTATGCTCCTCTCCACGCCACGACATCTCTCCATGTCTACCATTACCAACCTCTGTTCTTCAACCCCCTCCCTTTTGATTTGGTCTGTATCCATTATATTACAGTGTTCTAATATGCAACCCTCCTAGGCCCAACACCCCCACCTCCATCTTTTGGTTTACAGCAAAACAAGACCCGGGCTATCTTGTTTGATGTTAGCCAGTCACATGTTACTACGGCGACCGTTTCCCTGTGCCACAGTCCATTACTTCTCCTGATTGTTAGATGTTGCTCTTGGCAGTTCAAAATTACTACATGACCTGGTGACAGGGCTGACTGCCGTGTTTTTGAAAAAGATTCAACGTATCTCCCCGAACATAAGAGGAATGTACAGTTCTAAGCATGAGCCAATCATTAGGGTATAAGACGCCGTTCTACCGTTTTTTTTTTCTTTCCGACATATCAGCTTCACGGTGAGGATCCGTCAAAAAAACAGCGTACAACCTGTCAGACGTCACGACTAGAACTCAAATATGGGAGGTACAGTACGTTCTCGTTGCCGTGTCAATCTCAAATGAAGCACAAAGCTCCATATTCATTTATGGAGGACAGCTGGTGTCATGCAAATTCATTCTGCCTTTGAAAAGAGTCAATTATTTTCGCTACACCGGAAATTCTCCACGCCTGTCCTCGGAGGAAACGGCATGTCTGCAAGCTCTTCCACTAGCCCCACCCTGTGGCTCATTTAAGACACTGCTCCTGTGTTTTCTCCCCCACCGAAGGAGGAGAAGGACGATAGGCTTTAGACTGGCGCTCCTCCTTAAGGTTATTCCTTGCTACACATTCCTAGTACATGCCTGTATGGATTGGATACAATGGCTTTAAAGTCTCTGTACAAGGCGAGCAAGGTTTACCACAGCAATACAAAACCAAGAAGGGCTCTCTAACCGTATCACAGACTCAACATCGTTACGTTTTGACGAGCTATTAGCCTAATGTGTACAGCACTATGTGTGTGTGTCTATTTTGCGTTTGCATAGCACACTAACAAACTGAACTTGACTTCATTGAATTTAGCTACAGTAGGCTGGCTGTTATTTTCATCCAAGTATGAATTCATCCAAGAATGTATTAGACCTCATGTTATGGTTATAGGTTGGTAACCAGATTCAGAAAGGCAATCATGGTGTGTGTGTGTGTGTGTGTGTGTGTGTGTGTGTGTGTGTGTGTGTGTGTGTGTGTGTGTGTGTGTGACCTGGCGCTGGGTCAGCTCCTCAGAGATGTCCTCTCCTCTGATGGCAGGCTGCATGACCCCAAGGATGATCAGCATACGACTCACTCCTGTGGCCGCGGAGAACTGCATGGCCTGCAGAGAGGGCACCAGCTGACCATACCTGGACACACAATACACACACACACACACAAGTTAGCTAAGGACAGCACAAACCTGCTTAGTCTATCCTAGTCCCAATGATCTCCATGACAATTCTCTCTCCTCCACCCTTTCAGAGATAAACCCAAACCCCAAAAACTTTCAGAGACATTTGCCTACAGAATGAGAGCTACTTTCTTGGGTGGGCAGAAGAGTCGGGGGTGGGGGGGTGGTGGGGGGGATTTTGTAACTCAGGAGGCCCAATCGGTCTCAGCTCACTGGTGCTCTGAATTGGCTGGTCTCAGCCCGTGGAGCCCAATCAATAGGGCCTCCCGCCCCCCCGCACGCCGCAGCCTGCCCTGGGCACGCCAACCACCCTGCAGCCCGCCCGCCCGCCCAACACAGATCGGAACGTCGCCCATACCCTCGACACTGTAATCTCAGGCCTGGTCTCAGTGCTGCAGTAGCTACCAAGCAGAACTGCCTCGTCTCTTGTTGTGGCGAGCGGCACACGACTCAGTGATACTGCAGCAATGTTCTTTGACCTTGTGACACTCACAGAAAAAAAAACTAAGCTGAAACGACGCTGACGATTTGACGCGTCTCCAACAGTCACGCAATCTGTTCATTATTCATCTCGTTAATCGGTTCAATCAAACATTTGATTAATCTGTGTACGATAAGGCCTGTTCTGGTGCTGCCGGTGAGGTTTAGTGTTGTCCACAACAGACGCCTACGGAGGCGTCCGTCCCCTGCCCTGCCCCGAGCGCGTCAATACAGATGCTTCAGATAAAAAGCAGAAAACGACAAGCGCCAATGGCTGAGCAGACGCAGTAACCTGCTGTCCAGAGATAAAAAACATGTCTGCCGTGCTCGCGTTGAAGGAGTCTATAAAGGCGTCCAGGTGCACGCGGCCGGGCAAAGGGAGGACGGGCGCCGACTGCTTTCATTCGCGGCTTCACGCGAGCGAGAGCAAACTTTTCAAATCAGACCTCCAAGAGAGAGTGACATTTTGACATTCTCATCTTCCTCGCCAGCGTTTGGCTCCCCCCCCCCCCCAGTCATTTGGTGCACCACAATTTAGAACTGACTCTTCGACCTGGCTCTCCGGGGACTTCTCGGTCTCCGCACATTTTCCTCCCGTCAACTTTTTTCTTTTTTTTCTTCTTTCTCCTCTCTTCAATTGCTTCCCCCTCCCCAAAATAAATGTTCCTTTTCTCGTCTCGATCAGCCCCCAGTTAGAATCTGGTCAAATCATTCCTGGCATTGAACATTATTTCAAGGATTCTCTCGCCACCTGTCCCGCTCCCACCTCTCCCCTTTTTTTCCATTTTTAATTCTGCCCCGGAGTGAGGATTATGTGAAGCAAGGCATGCGTGTCAAAGGGAAATTTAGTGGTAAAGACAGCCAAGATTGGCGGGATGAATTAAACAGATAACGGGCGGAGACGAAGTGGGGAAACCGTGTAGAGCAAAACGCCTCGCCGATGTTGGTCATTTCAGAGGGGCCTCGTTTTTTTTCCCGCTTCTCCTCTCTCCTGCAGGGAGCGAAGGGAAAGGCAATATCTAAATTAATAAAGTGATGAAATGAGTTTGTGCCATGGACTTTCTGCTGTTTGACTTTCCCATCTGGATTAGTGCAGGCTGAATGGACGCTCTGTTACTTTTGTTACAATTCACTGTCGGAATTTGGCCCCCAGGGTGATAAGGCTCCCCCCCCTGCTCATTACCATGTCATTCCATATGCAGGGCCACCGTTACCTGAGAGCCCGCTCACACACAGAAACACCCGCTATTACAAGAGTCTCCACCAACTATTACACAGCAGACATGTTAACACATAGAATATTACCAGAGTCCCTACTAAATCTTACAAGGAGATAGAACGTAATGAACGCTATTACACAAAGGAGGCTACGGAAGTTGGGTATTATACTGACAGGAAGCATCAAACCGGACTATGACAGAAAGCCTCGACAATTACACTGAGAAAGAGAGCACTGATTTATCGCAAGTTAGAAGATAAAAACCAAACTAGACCTAGACAAAGGACACTATTCCACTGATAGAAAATTCAAACAGTTTACACTTTTTTGGCATATTACACTTGCCAAAATAATGAACGACTGTTGACTAAGTCGGAGGGAGAAAATTAAAACATAAGACTATTACATTAGGTTACCTTGCAACACTGTGCCTCCACTACACTTCAAAGAACATTGGAGTGTTAATATGATGTGTGTTTCAATGCTAATTATGAAACAGAGCATAGGGTGTAATGCTAAATGGTTTATGCTAGCACACCCACCCAACTTAATTCATAAAATCCTAAAAACATGAAAAGCTAGAACCATATCTGTACTTTTTATGGAATTAGCTGGTCAATTTGGAATTTCGGACACTGGGTTTCTTCAGTGTGCATTACTGAATAACACTACTATTTAGAATAAAAACCTATTTCAGTCAAATCTAGTTTCACTGAAACTAGACAACTCCACTAGTAAGACACTGTGTGGGGCCTCCATTAATAGGTGGCCTACTGATCACACAGATTTTGGGTATACGAATTTACAATTTAGAAAATATTTGCGTACGTTGGCATTCAGTGCCAGACACCGGTACAGTGACTATGTTCAAGTGAAAGAGATTTACATGAGATTTATAGTATTCAGTGAGAAATTTGAATTACAATTGGTTGACTGATTTTTCAAGTGAAAATGATCTTGTTCTGGGAACTGAGTAATGACAAAACAGCAAAGCTCTGAAATTAATTACCTCCAGAATCCTCCTGGACTCGTGGACTTAACACAAATAATATTTTCATCCTCTTTAAGCTTTATACCTTCTCAAAAAGTCTGAAGTTGACACTGCGTCTGGCTTCACAGGAAATCTGCTGGCATGGCCACACCAAAATACACAAAACAATTCAAATCTGAAAGCACCACTTGGATTTGTAATGGCAACTTTCTGGAAAAGCACCACATACGGTCTTCTATAAATAATTCTGCAATGAAAAGAATATTATGACCCAGAAGCACTGCAGACAAATGGAATAAATACCCAAAATATCCACAGGGTGGCACTGTTGAACCACTCAAAACGGGCCAGCCGGCGTGAGCAGGTCTAATTCAGCATGACTCTTCTCTGAATTCCTCGCAGCATCAATGTTATAGATTAAAGCAGGGTAAATACAAATGGGTCAGGGTGGCCCTGCTTCATTAGTGGAGCGCAGCAGCAATAGTTACGGTTACAGTGGTGCTAATTAGAATTAATTGGCATTCCTGTCATGTCGAGCAGGTCTCTCGAGGGGCTCTGGCAGACAGCAGCTGAGTCAGGGGACGACTGAGACAGTCACTGACACGGTAGCCATTCTGGGGCGAGGACATGGGGACAGCGAGGGCCGCTACATAGGAGATCCACTGACACGGTAGCCATTATGGGGCGAGGACATGGGGACAGCGAGGGCCGCTACATAGGAGATCCACTGACACGGTAGCCATTATGGGGCGAGGACAGGGGACAGCGAGGGCCGCGACAAAGGAGATCCACTGACACGGTAGCCATTATGGGGCGAGGACAGGGGACAGTGAGGGCCGCGACAAAGGAGATCCACTGACACAGGAGTCAGAAGCAAAAATGGAAAGACTGAGAGCGGAAATGGAGAAATAAACGAGGAATGAATGCATATTTTAGAGGCGTAATCGCTCAACTTTGTTATAAATCACCAACATCAAACAGATTACCCTTCAAAGTGTAGGTGAAAGCGGTATTCCCACACAAAAGAAAAAATAAAACACAAAATACATCCCGTCACACAAAACACTCATGTTCCATCCAGAGAGTAAACGCTCACATCCACACACACATATCTGAAAGATTCAGGCCATCCGTACTTTCTCTGTCCCCCGACATCAATCGATAGCCTTCCACACCGCTTCTTATGTGTTGTCTGTTTTTCCCCCTCACGGGGGCTTTAGTGGTTGCTGACAATCTAGGCCCAGGGGCCCCCAGGGACTTACAAGGGCCCGGTCCTGCTGGCTCTGCTCCACTGAGTTATTGACCTCAGTCACAGCAGCAACACATTAAGAGAGAAAGGGCATGGGGCTCTAAGGGGAGGAAGAGGGAGGGAGGGAGGGAGGAGGGAGGCTGGATGTCCCATTCCTAACTGCTGCTGTCGTGTCCGTCTGGCTCAGAGCCGAGAACAAATGTACATAGGTTTGTGCCCCACTGGAACTTTGGGCTGAGACAGACACCTACAAAGTGCACGGCACAGTATCTGACTAAATCTATAGACAATGTGTTAAGATTGCATTACCGTTGGCTTTGTCTCACAGGCAAGAAAAGACAGCCCAGATGGCCTCTACAGAACATCTCTTTCTCTGTGCTCGGCCAGCTGTATGTGCGTGACGCTCCCCTCATCTCAATAGATGGTCAATACCCGCTACAAAGGACCATGCTTGCAGGGCTTTAGAGAGGAGATTAAAAGAATAAGCTTACATAATGTCAGGCGTTTCAAAGCATTCAACTTGTTCATTACAAGGCATGAACCTGGTCATAACGTTAGGACTGTGTGGTTACAAAGTGTAACTTGACATCCACATTTCAACACTAATCTAACAGTTGGGGAAAGCCCCTGCGTGAAGACATTGCCGTTTCCGCTACTCCTGCATCCCTCGCTGGTAAACCCATGGTGTGGAGAGTCCCAGACAACTGACGGTCCATCTGTCACTAACAACGTGAAGCGCCGCCGGTCGGACGCAGGGTCCTCCACGACGCCGAAAGCCCGACTGGTTTCATCCATCACGCCAGGAGGACGAGGGGAACCGGGCCGTCTGTCACAGCGACAGTCACACGCTGGCTGTCCTACTAAGCAGGCTGCAGGTGACTGGCAGGACGGCGAGGCATTCCTGTCTATCGGGGAGATGCGCACGTGTGTGTGTGTGTGTGTGTGTGCTTTGGTTCGATAAACTGTGTGTGTGTGTGTGTGTGTGTGTGTGTTTGCCAGGGAGCGTAATGACAGATAAGATGATGAATGGGCCTGGATGTGTCGTCTTTATTTGGACTCATAACTCAATCAGGCTCCTCTCCAGAACCACCGCCATCACAGCAGCTGGGCTCCTGCTGAGAGCCAGTCAGACGGAGTGCTCGTCACCTGACACAGACACGCACGCACGCACGCACGCACGCACGCACGCGCGCGCGCGCGCATATTCCATAAAACATACCGACATCCATTCAAACATTGCTCTGCAGTAAGCCACACTGTATTTGCAGAAGTGCATTGAAGAGGCGACAACATGGAAGAAGAGTGAACACATTTTCAAGGTCACCTACCGGCTCTCCAACATGATTTGTTGTAAAGAAAGACTGTCTGTGAAAGGAGCCTAGAACCCCCGCTGTGAAAACTAGTGTGAAGAGGAGACGTCGAAAAGAAAAGAAGGGAGCCAGGGACATTGGGCTGACGTCCCCAGCTCGCGTTCCCAGGTAATACACACAAACAGGCGGTATACAGAGCACCGGAGACTCCTGGCCAGAAGGCAATTAAAAGAGACAGCTAGTGCTAGGGGTTAGCCGTGGCCCCTCTAAGACCCTCTGCTTTATTTCTCATCAGGAGGCGTTATCTGTTGCCCAGGGCCATGTGTACAGCCAGAGAAATGACAGGCGCGCTGTTGGGTCTTCAGAGGAAGGAGGAAGGAGAGAGAGCGAGAGAAAAATCGGAACGCGGATCCTTCGTCTCCTTTTCCCAATTTCAAATCCGTGTGACAGGGAGAGTGAGGCGAGGAGGGTGGGAGGGGGAGGGGGTATGGGGGGGGTGTTATTCCCGGGAGATGGCCGTAATGCATTTCATGGGATATAACAGAACTCCTCTTGAGAGTGAGCCGTGGCTAATGAGGGAGTCTTTGATGTGAAAGAGAAAAAAACTCCAGCCTCAGCGTACGGCTGATACGGTCTCCCTACTGATTCTACCCTCATTCTCCTCTTCCTCGTCCTCCTCAGGTAGAGCCTGGCTCCCCCAGTGGATAACTTCTAAATCAGAGAGGATAAAGAGAAAGGCCCCTGGGAGCCGGGGGCCCTATATCTACACAGGGAGACAGCAGCAGAGCACGCCTCCATGTCGCATTGCCTGGCGCTGCACGGGGAGTCGGGGACGTTTCGAAAAGGCCACCAGACAACACAGCAGCACCAAACGTTCTTCCAGGACACTGCAGTGCGAGAGGAGGCCAGCGCTTCCACATTCTAAGGACCTCAGTTAGGGTTTGTTCACCATCTAAATCATAACAGAGTGATGATGAGCCTGTTCTAGTCGGAGCAAAAAGGAAGAGCTCAGCTCGTTTCCTCTCCTCACATCTCCTAAGCCTGCACCGTAATTGGGAGGGGGCCACACTTCCTGGTAAGGCCCCGAAATGAAGGCCTATTCATTAGAAGATAATTGGACTCATATCGGATAAATGGCGCAGCTAGACTTTGAGTCAGGTACAAATTAGGCCGCTTTTCACAAGAACGCGTGCGCTACCTCGCTCCGTGCTCATGTTGTGTTTGCCCCCCCCTTCACGGGCCGTGTGCACTGGTGGCCGGAAGGTTCTTTAACTCTGGCTAACAGAGGCGTGACAGTTCTGGAGGAGTCTAGCTTAATGACAGAGATGTTTCATAACAGCATAGTAGGCAGGCAACTTTCAATACAAATATGCTTATGTGCTCCATGAAGGAGATATTTCCCGAAAGGCCCTGATTGTTGCTTGTGTCAATGACTGGCGCTCAAGCCTATTGTTTGGTGCTTGTCGGCACCGTGCGGTGTCACCTAGGGTCCACACATGCTGGAAGGCCTAACATGAATCCAGAAGTCACTGCAATAATAAGATGCAGTTACGTAACAAGTAATCGTCACGATGCTAATACACAGTTAGCAATTGCTTTGCATAATTCACATCTATTGAGTTTACTTTCGCTCCCACATGGTAATTAATTATAAACATAGGAAAAAATGCAGTGCGGTACATGAGAGGGGCATTTCAGCACAGACTGTGACCAAAGAAGTAATATACTGATATAACTGCTTCTGTCACTATGATGGCAAACTCTGCCTCCTTGTCTATTCTCTCCGAGAGTGGGATCAACTAATACGTTTACTTGACCTCCAATTAATCACGTTAAGTGCCCTTACCAGCAAAGACCATTCCCTAAACAGAAACCTCTACATGGAGAAACTATGGAGGGAGTCCCATCTTTTAGGGATGTGGTTCTAGAGGATTGTGTTTCCCTCTTTCCTGTCCCTTCTTGTCTGCATCCTCTTTTTTATATATGAACTCCTCTCCCATCTCTCTATCTTTCCCTCTCCTACACTTTCTCATGTATCTCCTCTCCCAGCTCAGATACATATTATTCCCCTTTCACCCACTGTGCATTGTTTTGACACCCCTTCCCTCCCCATGGCATCCTTTCAACCTCCACATCTATTTTCTTCTCTTCCATCAGTCACTCCCTTTTCTCAATGCATCTTCCTCTCTTTTTTAGTCCCTCCTGTCTCGACAGTGGCTTACCAGTACTTCAGCCATTGGTCCTCCTCAAAGACGCCCTCCGGGATCGGGTCGATGAGAACCAAGTCAGACACTTGCCTGAGGACGGACAGAGGAAACTGCATAAGCGCGCGCACATGCACGCACGCACGCACGCACGCACACACACACACACGAAGAAAGAGTCATTGGTCATCCACTCCACCCCTCCATGCCTGGACTGTAATGAGTGTGAGATGAATGATGCCATGCTCCTCTGCTGCTCTTCCTGTCTGTCTGTCTGTCTGTCTGTCTGTCTGTCTGTCTGTCTGTCTGCCTGCCTGCCTGCCTGCCTGCCTGTCTGCCTGTCTGCCTGCCTGCCTGACTGCCTGCCTGACTGTCTGCCTGACTGTCTGCCTGACTGTCTGTCTGCCTGACTGTCTGCCTGACTGTCTGCCTGTCTATCCGTAGGGGTCCTCAAAGATAGATGACCATACACCGCAGCCAGGGGCAACATTTTCATTCAGCAGGTGTCATCCACTCACTACGGACTAATTTACTCCCTCAGCGGCGGCCCCATCGTGGCTGATGAAACACTAAATCTTCAGTCCCGCGGGGGAGGAGATGGAGGCCGCTGATCGTGTTAATCACCACACACTCTGGGATAGGTGGTGGGTGGGCGGAAATGGGAGTTGGGAATATTTGTGCTCCCGATTGAAATAAGGGCTTTATGAAGTATTGGAAGAGCTGCTGTTCTGAACATTATGTACTGAATAGGAAATTACTAAAGCAAGAGGATGTTTTTACACAAATGTATTTGAATATATAGATATGAATGTAATGCTCTTTTGATAGAGAACTCTAAATTATTTCAAAAAAGTATCTATGACAACAAGCCTCATAGATAGAGCAAATGAAACATCTATATACAGTCTCAGACATGGAGTCAGCTACAATGTATTAGAAGATCAACCCAGTGAGACTCACACGTCATGGATGTGGCTGTAGAACCTGCCATTGAGCGTGCCCAGTTCAGAGCCCACCAGGACAAAGGGTGTGGCTATTCCAGCAGCCTGGATGAGGCGGTGCAGGTTGTCCACCATTCTGAAAAACAAACAAACTCACTCACTCAACCAACCCGCGGGAAAGATAATAAGAACTTGTCTCTCAGGGATGTTCTCTGAAGAGAGGCCCACCCACTACAAAGGTCAGTATTCACATTATTCCCTTCTTTCTACTTGGTAGCGCTGCTTGAAGCCACGAATGACCCCGTTTACAATTGCGGATTGCTAAAGTGATAAACCGTAAACCCATCAAATAGGAGGAAAGCCATTTCATTTAATCTATTTTCTATTTCGCTTGCAAACGAGATATCGCCAGCGAAAAACATGAGCTTTCTTTAGAATCCGTTGAATTATTAAAAGACTGAGATCTGAAAGTCAGATGGTCAAAACCTGACTATGAGGGAAGGTCAGCATGCTTTATTGACATTTCCACCTGAACATGGTAGAGCCACAGGACAAACTAGCACTCCTAAAATCCTATGAGATGTAGTAGGAACGGCTAGCCCCTCTCGCTATCAGGAGTACAAGGAAGGGGAAAACAAACAACAAACTCTCCTCCGAAGGAGCGCAGATGCATGAAATAGAGCTCTTCACTGACAGCCATCTGTTGGGTCCTGTCTGTGGTGTCGATACATCAAACCTGGGTGCGGCGCACACTGAAACGTGGTGGCAGCGAGGGAGACGGGATGTGGGGTAGGGACAGCGAGTTCTTTCCGATGGATTCCTTGAATCAAAAAGGGGTCTGCTGCCCAATGACTGATTATTATTGTATTATCATTATGTATTTATTTGAACAGGGTTAAGTGACTGAGACAGAGCCTCCTTGGCAGCAGTGCCCTGTTTGGAAGGCAGTTCAACACCAAGGCAAACGAGACAGCTGACCGCCGTGTGGGACCACAATCTCTTATCTTTCAGACAGATTTAATGGACCATGAAGCCTGCGCTGTGTCTGAGGCAGGACCTCAGGGGCAGGAGCCCAGGCCAGGCAGGACGAGGTCGGGGTAGAACTCAGCGTAAACCAGGGCTGCAGGAGGAGGATGATGATGCACTGCACACTGGCATGGCTCTGCTTGCGCTGGCAATCGATGCTGGCCACAAACGCCTCCTTAATCATGCTAACAATCCTGAGCATATCTACATTGTTACTGCTGTGGAAAATATTACTGGGCTGGCAACAATAACTTCATTGTGACATCGCAGTGGACAATTAGGGAAGTGGCTTGAAAAACGTTTATATATATACATGAGGCAGGGCCATAGAGTATACCCCTGCAGCCCCCGTCGGGGGGTGGGGGGGGGGGCCTCAGTCCAAACGGGAACCGCCCCCGCCTGTCAACAACTACTATGATAAGAATAATTTAAAAGTTTTTAAATTATTTTTGCGGGGGGGGGGGGGGGGGGCTCACGTGTTTGCGTTACGGTGCTGACAGGAGCCTAAAGTGCACGGTGGCATCGAAGTTGTCATGGAAACATTGCTGCTGCTAAGTTTTTAATAAATAACTAGCTGAACATATGGTTAAAAATAACTGCCTGCCGTGCTAGTCAAGGTACATAGCAACGCCAGTATGCTGACAAATCCAGACACAATACGATGGTATAATAATACTTATTTTTTTATTATTAAAACTTCTTTGACTGACGATTGTTGCATTTGTGCATCCTCCATTCAAATATGTTTGAAAAATTTGATAATATACCTAAGTGTGTGGTAACTTTTAAACCTTGCGCTGTTTCCTTAAATCTAGTGGTTAGCAGCTAATTGAATGTCCGAATGACTCACCGTCCTGTTGTTGACATGCCCCACACTTTCTCAGTGCCTGTGCTTTCATTCTGCATGACTCGTTTGCTGAAGCCCAGACCCACTCTGTCGTATGTGCACACCTGCAGCACAAGGCAGACGGGCAGACTAAAAACAGCTGTCTTCATTCCTTTGAAGTATTATTTTCTGGTCATTGGAATGCAATGCAAATATTAAACTGTTTGTTTCTGAAAACATTCAATTACCATAATATTAAATCATGGCATATCAATTGTAGTGGATAAGCAGGTTCAGATCTCAATAACTCAGACTGTTTGTTTTTTTTTGTTTGTTTTTTTTTGGGGGGGGGGGGGTACACGGCCGATTCTACAAGTCTGTCAATTCATTGCCGTTGCAGTTCCAGACAAACTGAAATGAGGCGTGCTGTCACCGTTAGCTTTCTGCTATGATGCACCTAATTGACATAAAACAACCTGGCAGAGCTGCTGGGCACTATGACCTTGCTTGGCGAAAACAACAAGCAGCACCTTATTTACCTTACTTCATTATTAAAACACAAATCCAGTAGTCATAGGACACGATCACAGGACTAAATCACCCTTGAAAGACCCAAAGTGAAAACAGAACTTGGTAAATCAGCTTTCAGTTTGTGTGCCTCCGATAAATTAAACAAGATTCAACAGGAATTGAAATTAGAGCAGTTTGTTTCTGTTGAACAATTTACATTTTTACTGGAGGATTTGGGAGTTGAAGAGCGTTCTTGTTTTTGTTGAAATTAAATTTTGTATTGTAAACATTATTTATTTTTGTTTATTTTATTATTTACTTTTTTGTTGTTGTAATTTATATATTCTGCCTTTAAACAGGGCACTGCTGGAAAAGAGACCTGGTCTCAGTCGGTTAATCCTGTATAAATTAAAAAAATTATAAAATAATAATAACCCAGCAACATGTAAATTGCAGAGTATTACAGTATAAAAAAGCATTGCTCTTTTTCTTTCTTACAGCAAAGCTACATGAAGAAATACAAGCTTCACATACAAGATACATAAACAGGGTGTTCAAAAGACATAGCCAGGATTACTAATTGTAAATCAAACTAAAACAAGATGGGAATCAATGTTATCCTGAAGCACAGCAGGCAGACATGTCCCCCTTACCATTGTCAAAGGAGCAATGCTCTCCTGTACATGAAACCAAATGTCTGAGGCCATTCCCGTCGGGGCATCCAATATCACTGTAAGGAAAAACAATCACAATAGTATTAAGAAGGTAATAAGCTTATGATGTTACTAAAACAATAGGTAAAATAAAGAATGTTACATTCATAAATATGTTTTCATTACCAACTGGTTGTCCTTGTCCCTTGCACACAAGGTGCATATTTTGACCTAGCCCGACATCAAACACCTGCCCACCTGTACACAGAAAAACATAAGCAAAATAATTGTTTAATATCGTAAATACCATAAATTCTGACATAGCAAAGCCTAGTCAGTGATATTAGTGTTTGTGTGTATTGCACAATGATATTCACTCAATTTCAAATATGTTTGGGTGTTTAGGAAGTAGCCAAGCTCAGCTCACCTTTAGCCATCAGCAGCTGTCCCTCTCTTTGCAGGGCTGCATAGTTTAGGAAGGGAGGAATGATGATAATCAGAAGTAAACACTTCCCCACATTAGTCAGAATGGACCAGCAGCTGCTACTTCTGGGTTCGTGATGGACGGGCTGTGGAGTCTTTTTGGACTAGGGATCGAATGTACACAAATAATATGTCATCGGTAGAACACCAGCATGCACAAACAACCTGACATAATTAATTTGGTTAATTTATTAAGTGATCTACTGAGAAACGGCAAGCATCTACTCAAACAATGTTGTCCGTTCCAAGTTATGAAAATGTGTAACTATAACTGCTTTTTGCAACGGTTGCCATACATGCAGCTAGGCTGCTTATGTTATGATATGAATCAATGGGCTAGAAAGCAGTACAGCTTGCTACAATACAAGCCATCAAGCACTTCAGTTAGCCCCGGTATACATTCAGCAAGCTAGCAAGCTATATTTGCTACCTTAATTTCTGCCTTAGGAGATCCTTCTCTGGCTTCTTGCCCTGGGTCTGTCCTTCTCCGCATAGTGAATGGTAATATTTTTCTATGACGTTCTTATATTCATTGGAATGACAATGTTGTTTGAATGTTTTTCAACTGAATGATGTGCACGTTTCCGCATACACTTCTTGACTAAGTTAGAAAGCTACGGAAGGTGATATGGAACAAAACTTTGTCGCTGTTCCACTGCAAAGGGCCCTTGTATTAATCAGCTCTATTCCTGACAAATTACATTTGACATATTTAAATAGGGGAAATAAGCTGACACAATAAAATATATTTACACTTTATTCAGGTTGAATTGTTTTTGGCATCATGAGGATTTAAATGAAGCTGGTAGTGAATTGCTTGTAATGGTGAGCAGCCCAAACTGGATGCTGGAATAGGAAATTGTAGATGTGACCACTGATTACAGTTTGTCAGCCAAGTAAGCTTTCTTCTTATCAAGAGCTTTCTAGCGTCGCACCTGTAATGTGAACAGCCGAGTGACATATCCCTATGTTTCCTGGGAACAATTACTATCAATCTGGATTTCTGAAGAATATCATTAACCATGGAAGATGTGTGTCCATCCAAGTCCATCTCCTTGTTTCTGACGTGTTGATGAGCGAGAACAAGCACTACATCAAATGACCTGCAGAGGGCCCTGTATTCCTTGGACTCACCGACAGCCTGATGTTGGCAGTGCCTGGCATTGACTGTTGTTTATGGGATCATAATCACTCCTGTGTATATTGAAGATTCACTGGTGATGCAAATACAGTTTAAATGGTATACCATAAAAATGTTTGTCTTTGGGTAGGTTGGTGCCTTACCGAGGAAGTAAATTATGCAAATTGTAGGACGTAAGAGAGTTGGCTTGCGTCACCAAGCAGACACAGTGTGGCATCCATATTGATGATGATCTGCGTCATCCAGCCAAGCTGTGATGCAGCGGTTGTTTTGATATTTTAGCTGCAGACAGATTAGGTTTTCTGTTATCTAGCTAAATGAAAATTTTATAAAAGAGGAATCCATCACATTTACAGAGGGATGCAGAAATATCATCACTCTTGTCTGTAATGAATCCTCAAAAAAATGACCTTTGTAGTTGAATCTGAACCAGAGCCGAATCAGACAAGTTATAACTCTAGGAAATAAACTTTATGGTGAGGTTGGAATTTCTGCAATAAAGTCCAACTAAATAATGAAGCGAGTTTGGATAAGACACAACTTTGGCCATACAATGACTCCATGACTGATTGGAATGATGAACGTCAGGTATTGGCTCCAGAGTCAATCTGATTGGTCTTCAGACTACTTCAAATACCAGTGTGAATATGCGTATGCATGTGGAGCTTACAGGTATGTATGGGTGTGTTTGTGTAAGAGTTTGTGTGTACTGTATGTATTTGCGACCGCATGTGTGGAGCTAGTAGGTGGCTTCCCTCGATTAAACAGATGGTGAAAGTCCTGTTCAAATAATGGGTTGATCAGCCTTAGATCGATCAATACAAACTTGCAGCATCCCTGATAATTTTCTATATTTTATTTATAAATACAAGACTGGGATATAAACAAACTGAAAACAAAACGTTTCATTTTTTCAGTTTTTATTGCAGAACAAAAGTAATTCCAATTAACAATGCTTGATGATGTACTGATAGCTCATCGTTTATTTCAATTGCAGGACAGAACATCTACCTCCATAACATTAGTATCTTCAGATATGACTGTAACCTTGATAATGCTTCATATCATTTGATTGGTGAAAATATCATTTGTTGCTTCTTCACCGGATTACCGATGCAGACTCAGAGCAAATCATGCTGTGATTGTGGACAAATCTCTTGGCCAAACCCACATTTTTCCACAAGCAATTGGATCTCTTTGTGTCACTTGTGGGATTGCATGACATGTATGATATGATTGCTTTTTTATGCAGGAATGCACAATGGAATATGAAAAAATAATATATACCTGCAGTTGTCTCTAGGATGAACCTCACCGGAACAGTAAGGATGAGAAAGACATGACAGAGACTGGATGAAGCAGGGACAATCACAAACCTTTGGGACTCAATAGGCTATTTTATGATCAAGGTTTGGAAGTAGGGGTATTGAACTCTTCGCCAGCTTTGGGAATGACCTTGGGTATATATCTGAAATACTTAAAAAATAAAAATAAAAAGGGATTCTGCTTTGACACAAATATGAATATGTATGCAAAATCACAATATAACAGAGTTATGAAAGTAAATTCATGATTCTGTACTTGTCTGTATACTCTAAGGAAAATGTGTTTATTCAGTTATTTACATAAGGCTGTGTTCACCGACAGCTAGCCGTAGCCAGTGTCCTAGTGGTGAGCAAACTTTAACTCTCCAGAACCCTCCCAGGGTTTGCATGATGAACCATTTCATCTGTGCCAGGTCTCCTTGACACCATCCTTGACATTTCTTCTGGGTCTTCGGGCGGTAGCCATTTCTACAGAGCTGTTCATAGCCTGTTTCCCTTGACATTCAACAGCCACACATACAGACTGGAAGGATGACAGGAAGTAGAGCCAAATAGAGAATAAACACGAAAGAGAGTTTCTGGAATATTTGTTTCAACAATGCAAACAGACTGGTTGAGTACACTGTTAGCAGTGTGTGTGGATGTGTGTGTTTGTGCATGTTTGTGTGTGTGTGTGTGTGTGTGTGTGTGTGTGTGTGTGTGTTTATGTGTGTGAAGTACCTACTGTACATATATGTTTTTAGTGTGTGCCTGTGAGGTCAGGTGTGATTGTGTGTGTGTGTGTTTGTGTGTGTGTATGGTTCTTTTAAACGCAAAGTGCAAGCCCTTTATTCATCCCTCAGTCTCTCAACAACATTTTAATCTGGGATGTGAAATGATATGCTGCAAGACTCCCCATCCCCCACCACCACACCACACACACACATACGTTCCAGTGAAGCCATGAAATCAAATTATATTTAAGATAACATGAAAGGCCATTTCCTGTTAGTCCTATCAGTCCATCTGATAAGGTAGGTGAACAGGCTAACATATCCGCAGCTGTGTGAATCACTAAATGCCATCTCCATCCTTTGCCAGTGCATTCACAGGATTGCCAGGTGGCATTCATATCTCCTGCTTTGGCTTGGGTTATTTGATTTAGACTCTCACGGTGGACAAGTCTTAATTTACCCAGTGAGATCATTGTGCGTGTCTTTTTTTTTTTCTCAATGTGATCGGAAGAATGCTTCAAACTGTCTTCACAGTCCTCCATATTATCTTCATATTTTTTTGAACGTACCTTAATGCATCTAAAATTATTTTGATTATAATGTACATTCATACAGTAAACTAAAGTCACTAAAATGTCCCATCAGGACAGCTGATCAGCTGTTCATCACATCATCTTCATTTCTTACACTGTTGACCTTTATTTTTTGCTCCGTCTATGCTGGCCATTAACTTTAACTGTCATTCATTTATCCAAAGAGGACAAGTGGAAAATAGATGTTTACAAGGACATTTCCCCGGCGCATTCATAAGATACTCCATGATAATAAAGCGCGAGTGGAGATTGATTCCTGCTTGCCATCAAAGACGTTAGGACAGGAAAGGCAGAGAGAGATGAGAGCGTAGAAGGGAGGGTAGCACTGGCAGCAATAGCAGAAGCAGATGAAGAATCACCGACATGCTGGATGACACTGTTTGAGGTCACTTCTAATGTCTACTCCTCTATGACCCGCTCTTCTGGAGGTTCTCCCTCACTGTCAGTTACCAACCGGATAACAAGGTCCTCTCTGCTGAGGTGAGGGACTGGTGTCAGGCTGGCAGGATGATGCTCTAGTCTGGATACTCTCCAAGCTCCTGCGGCTACACTCGCAAATGTCATTTGCCAGCTTCTACCCCACCCTAGGCAGCATAGCACAGAGTCCTTCCTTCTAAGGTAGTCCCCTGACAGAACAGGACACCTGCGGCCTCCTTTTAGTTATTTATGAGAGAACGACGGGGGTGTTGCTATACCGGGCGTTAGATGCGTGAGTCTCCTGCCACCACGCAGAGCCCATTGATTTTAGCCCCTCACCACTGAAGCGCACCATTCATCAATACAGTAGCACGTCTTCATTTATGCTTGAGAGATGCACTGTTTCTAACCAAGTGGGCTCACAGCTCTGATGTTGTCACTAACAGAGATCTAGTCTTATACCCTCTTCTTTTAAAAAAAAAGCACTGTTCCTCTTAATGTATTTAGTTTTAAAAGAGTCTCAAGTCTTGTTCTATTCAACAAAAGAAACCTGAAAGTTTCATGTTTTATTTGTATTATTGTTAGTAGTAGTTAGTAGTAGTATTATAGTGTATTTCAGTGTTATGTATTCAACCAACTGTACAGTATTACTTTATTCCAGATGGCATCCCTTTTGAAGACTGACGGTCTCTAAAACGAAAGCACAAATTTGCCATGGATTTTCAAGTTGCCACATACAGTAATCTAAATATGCTATTTAAACACAATGTAAATTATAATGCCATTGCTTAAATTAAAAGGATTTACACAGCAATTCGTTACGTTTCTTAAATGTGTTTAAACAATATTAAGTACAACATAAACATCCATGAATGTGAACGTTTTGCGACTTCAAAAAAAAACAGCTGCCCTTGCACAAAATAAAACTTTATAAATTATCCCAATCGCTAGGTACATTAATACATTAATCACTTTTATTCAATTGAGAGTTGTTTACAGTACTAATGGTTAGATGACAGTCGTCAGTTGAAGCAAAGACAGGTGTACTATGATAGACCCTGTTTACATGCCCATCTCTATTTATTACACTGCGCCTACCACGATGATAAAACTTGTTTTTCATTCTCTTGCATCACAGCATTAGGCTCATACACTCATACACGCCATCTGTGATTTGCGTGTTTTTGTTGTTCTGGGGATGCGGTTGGTTTGATCCGCTCCTCCCCTACTCTACGTTACAGTGATGGTAGTTTCTGCTATGAGAAGGTCAAATTACTCGGGCTGCTTTGGAACATTTCTGTGATGCACGCCAGATGAAAAAATAAGAAAACAATAATGAACATATTTCTGAACACATGAACTTGCTTATTATGACACACGCTTCTGTTTGAAGTAAGTAACGACTGTTTTGTTTCGTAGTATAACAGGACAAATTACGTGCATATGTTACGTTTAAGAAATTATGCTCGTTTATTTTGTGAAGTTGTAAACATTCATGCAAACGTTTTAAAACATATTTCATGGGAAAGTCATGTGGCGCGTGATAAGAACAGCATTTAAATACAACATCCATCCGCAATGATGCTTCAGGCTGCGTGTCCATCTCGCCGTAAAATGTCAGGTGATAGAGGGGGACCGTTAGTTCATTGTAAATGCTACTCTTCCAAATTCTTCACAACATGATCAAAATATGTAGAATAACGCTTTTGCATTAATGACTCAAAATAAGCTAAACTTAAAGTTGCTTACCACATACTATGTAGCCTCCCTAAGTTGGCGTCAGTAGTAAATAGTAGGCTATTTCTATAGAAATGCAATAATAATGCTGTAGCTATGTATTCGAATTATTAAATAAGGATCATGATTCAGGCATGAGTCTCATCGAGCTCTAATACATCATATATTCGAAGCTATGGCTTTAATAGCTGTAATTTACTATATGGACGGGGAACTGTGACTTATTGCTGTGTAGAAAGTTCACGCCCACTCTGTCTGAATCATTACCGTCTGTCCAGAACCCAAACTCTGTCGCAGATCGTTCTTACTTGACCACATGTCAAGTATAGCCTGTGGACCATCCCTCTGTGTTAACGTTCAGAGATTTTTTCTTCGATACGAAAATTGGCTGTATACTTTTACATTTCAGTAGCCTAATATTCCAGATTCACCAATACTATTTTACTTCAAGTAAAAATGTCTGCAGCATTTCCATTTTAAAAGGTTTCTAACAGAACATGACTAAGAAGTTTTAATTTTTTTTTGAAAGACACGGTCTTAATCTGTGCAACTATGTAAATCATATTTTAGAGGTTTTCTCACACATATATGAATGACGTGTATATATCGTTAACTTTTAGTTTGTTAGAAAAGTGTAAAACAATGTGATGCACCTTTTTAAGAGTTATGTCAATGTGTAATTGTTGCTAAGGTTTTCACCTGATAAAACCCATTCCATACAGTGTACTCGCTAGGGTCCATGGACATGCTCAGTCCATTTTGAGTTATGCTTCAAGTAATATGTTTATGCTTGATCTTGCTCGCCTTGATTAAAACGTCACCCTGCTGCTAGTGCTTGCTGTTACCAATTGATTTTGTTCTTGATTATTTATTTTATGTTGATGAAATTGGATACATAAATCATTATTATTATTTCTTACCTATATGGTATCTTATATAACTCCAAATTTGACTGTCTGGTGGTCTGATGTCTTTCTCATTATGGTGGCTATTCAGCAGGTAGTACAAAGTCTCCCCAAATTTCTAGAAATTGCATTATTTTACTGACTTGTTTTAATGGATGATACATTTTTTTTTGTGATATATTGTGATATGGTTGACATGCTGTAATTCTTTTGATTATAGGAGAGTAAACAATATGACTAAATATAATTATGTTTATCTTTTACAGAGGGTTGATTAAACGACTTGACAATATGCATGCATTTAATGTTAGTAGATGTCTACTCTACGACATTAAAACTATATGTGTTTGTCGAGGACTGCCGTGCTTCTATACTATATCTAGCTGGTTTGCTGACTGGATTTGTGCTGTATTTAAGTATTTCATCAATAACTTCTTATTCAACAGATTCAGTCAATACTCAATACAATACAAAAATATTTTTCAAGATAAAAAGAGATAGAGAAAAAAAAAGAAAGAGAGAGAGAGAGAGAGAGAGAGAGAGAGAGCGAGAGCAAGGTTTTGAATCATAAGGAGAGTAATTAGATAATGACAAAGGGAGTGGCACAGTGATAGCTCCTGGTTGGGATTTGAGATATCCATCAAAAATTCCAAGAAGTAAATGGTCCAAACTTCAAAAAACCTCACTGAGGGCTTTGTAGTTGCAAAGCACTTAAGCTTTCACAAACAAGAAACCAAAACCAAAATAAACTGACCAATGTTTTCGTAGTTGTTTCAGATATAGATTTGTTTCATGCTTAAATGATTTCCGAATACTAGTTTTTACCTATGATCACTAAAAACATCTATATTTATCATATGTAGCTTTTAAAATGCAAAATGGATCATCGGTGACATACAGTCAATTAGAATTGTGCTGTTCAACAAATTCGTACCATGCAATAACTCTCCTCCCTAAAGTACTAAAATGCATCTTTTGTCTCGACCCTCTCAAAGCTGACGTGTCTTTTGTCTTACACCTACTTATCGATTATATGCTGTGTTCCATTCATCTCCAAAGAGGCAAAATGGGGATGGACTGCCCACTCTTATTCACTTAAAGATACAAATGAAGAACCAGAAAACAACAAGCTTTGTGTCATGTGTAGCTTCACAGTGGACGGGTATGAGTTGGTCTGGGTCCATAATAGCTTTACCTACATACTGTAAGCAGTGACATGGGACTGTTGGAGGATTACTAGGGATTTGTCATGCTAAGCCCGAGCAACCCAGCCCGTTGACCCCCCACTGTCCTCCTTCTCCCCCTTTTCTCAACTTCCTTTTCCTCCAGAGAGCCAGCCCACCCGCCAGCCTCATTCTCTCCTTTTTCTGTCAGTTCAGGCCCAACGCTCAGTCACAACACTGGGTCACCCAGTCACCAGCCTCCGTTCAAAGGGTAGCTAGTGGACGAAATGTTGTTGATTTTCTTGAATGCATTATGTCATCAGTTTTTTTTTTTGTGAAGAAACAATAAGTTGTGCTTATATTTATTCATTTTGAATTTATAATTTAATGGGTGGGGTTCAAATAAATAATGGGTACTTTCAGAGAATCCGTAAATCTGTTGGATTGTGGCTGGATGCTGAATATGCTGAATATAGCATTTCACTGACATTTATCACAGTTCTGTGTCACATAGTTGTCATGTCAGGGAACGAGGAGATATGTCTGCCCCATCCCCTGTTTTAAACACTTTCAACTAAAAATTAACTTTGCTTTTGATTCGATGTTCACACAGCCTCAAAACCAACCGCATTAAAGCTAGAAGGGACCATGCTATTTTTGAGTGACACTCCAAGAACGTTTGCCTCTGTCAGCCTTAAATCATTCGGTCTAATGAATCAGCGGAGTACATTGGAGCTGGCCCTCCTGCATCAGTGTTTTTAACTCAAGCTGACAGTGTCCTAGCTATGGTACGTACCTTGCCAAGAGCTACACACAACCACAGAGCTGAACTTTTCTCCTTTCCTCCTGTCAAACTGGCTCCAGCCCCTTATGCTACTGGTACATTCCACAACTTTAGTAGGCATTGAAATTATAAACACATTTTTCAATAAGTAAAAAGAGACGGAATCGAATGTATTATTATTATTTATTTTTATTTATTTATTATTTAGTTTTACTGCACACTATACCGTTGACAGCATTCTACATATCAGCTGTTGCACTAACATCATGGAAAATCCGAACCTTCTGGTTGGAACTCCCCAAAGATCGGAGTTAGTGGCATGGGAGTGAATTATTAATTAAAATCAACCGTGTCCATAGCAAGGCCAGTCAAGACATGCATGTTAAGGGATATACTGTCTACTGCACAGCAACTGTATTCCACTATATGTGTCTAAGAATAAACAACTTTGGGGATTTAAAAAACTCTTAGGTCTTTTTATTTTGACAAGAAGCCTTTAAAAAGATATTTAACTTTCTTTTTGGTAGATGTCGTTTCCATTCACGAATGGCTCTTGGTCAAATACCGTTGCCTCTAAAATATTAAATGATCCCAGCCAGTTGTTTTAGATTATGTTTATTGTAAATTGTAATTAGATGTTATTAAAATACACATTTCATAGTCTCACATATTTAGACCACATTGTAATTACTTTCCAACAAGCACATAATATTACCATAATGCTACCCAAAGCCTAGCACTACCATTAATGCTAGTGGCAATAGTTAAGCAGCTGAAAATCCTTTACCTCAAGGGATTTTTGGGATGTTGTTAAAAGTTTTATGTTGGAAGTACGTCACATTTCAACCATTTCAATGGTCACTTATTGCAGCTGGAACAACTGAGCAAAACAGAACAGGATCCTACTTATTTCCATGATTGTGATTTGTTTTGTATTTTTCTTCCCCGAATCTCATGTCATATAGTCATAGCCAATCAACTACACAATTAGATACTCCTGAACATTATATTGACACAGGCTGATATTGTGGAATAAAACCGTGTACAGTAGACTTGACATTTACATTTGGATGTATCATTTGGCAGAGGATTTCATCTGCAGTGAATCAGGCCATCGACCTGCGGCCCAATGCAGAGGGGGGTCCACGTGGGGAGGCCGATAAGATGGTCCAGAGATAACCACATTCATGCTGTACCACCATTAGCACAATGTAAACATAGCAAGAGGGAAATAATAAAAGAGAAGGTGTTTACCGCCCCAAGCCCCCTCCCCCCGTTATTGACTGAGAATTTCCATAATGACATTGTGTTTCCTGTGAGGCTAATGTGACCCCTATTAGGCTCTGAAACGTACAGTAATCAGGCATGTGTCGTCGGTGTGTGTGTGTGTGTGTGTGTGTGTGTGTGTGTGTCAGGAAGGAAGGCAGGCAGCCTTGGAAATGAATGGAAGCTAGATGAGGAGAGGTGTTGAGGGGGAGATAGATGTAGACAATGGGTCCTGAAGACAATAAGAGCAGGGCAGACAGAGGGGAGCTGCCAGATGAGTAATTTCACTGCAGCAGGCCCTGATTGAAATGCCGATGCATTTCAGATGTCCTGCGTTTGGGTTAGATTAGTTTACTTTTTTAGAACACACATAAGACTGTCCTGTTGTTATAGTAGGGCAACACTTCCACATGGTGCAGATGGATATATAATCAATGTTGGTCAAAGAAAAAATACGTGTTTGTGTAAATGCAGTCATCACATGTATTATTATAATCAGTCTGTCCATTAGTTTGAGATAATGCAATGTGTTTGCTTATTAGGCAGCTGCACTACTTACTAGATTGTGGAGGGTTATTTTAATGGACCAAAGCCGTAGATTTTGAACACCTACTCAGTCCCTACTATTGGGAGTGTTGTTGTTGTTGTTGTTGATGTTTGCTGATCCTCGGATTTAATTGATTCAACAGAATGCTAGTAGCTAATTTCCCTCACCAATCAATGCACTTCCTCCACCCTGCCTTGTTTACACTCTGGGCTCTGTCCAAGGACCAACACTACTGTCTGCCATATTTATTTATTTTCTGCGTGGTAGTTATTTACTTTTCCAAGGGCATGCAGCCAGTGCCGATTGAGATTCGACGTTTTGAGTTTTTTATGTTTGGTTAGCAGTGAAGCTCTGGCTTGTAGTGTTTGTAACCACAACAACAACAACAACAACAACGTGTATTGCTTTGGCTAAGACTTTGACAGTGTCTTGACCTGACTGTGGTGTTGAAAAGCCACCGTCCGTTCTAAGCGCTGGGCTGACCGACCGGTCCAACCTCACCAGACGTGACTGAGGCTGCCAGCGTTTAGCTGAAGTTATAATACCTGCTGGCCACCTGTGTCCTCAGATTTATTAGCTGCCCATACACTTGCAGAGGGATTGGCTTCGACCCATTACATGGCTGAATGCTAATAGTGTTTGTCAGGATGCTCGGCCCGCTCACAGACAATTAATCTGAAACACAAAGTTGGCTTAATGAGACTGGGCAGGAAAACCCTGTCAAACAATGTCTCTCCACTTCTTCTCCTTTTTCTGCTCTACAGCTTTAAAAGAGTATTTTGTGATGTCATGGGGGGGGGGCACTTTGCGGGCTGACTACTCCTTGTATGAGTATGCACAGTGTAATCTCTGGTTATTTTGATCACCTTGTTTTTTTCTTATTATTTTTGTTGTACAATTTTGATAAATAAGCATTGGTTCTAGCTCACTTGCAAGTGCCGTTGTCCTTGTGTGAGCTTTATTCTAAATAATATTCCGACCTACTTTTAGTTTGGCCTCCTGATTGCGTTTGTCATAGTCCCTTGGAGAGAAAATAAAAGCTTTGGGGCTTGTTTTTATTTTCCTGAGCACGTGGGCAAGCGGTGGGCTTGGCAAAGCCCTTTTGGTATAATCTTTTTAAAGCTCCTGCAACAGTGTGACGAATGGCAGGATGAGTCACATTTTAGCCGAAATTGGAAAAGGAAATCGTGCAACTCTTTCAAATTGCCCCTCTTTGTTCCCTGCACACTGAATTGTCCCTCAAATTGGAGAGCAGCTTGGTTTAAGAAATTAAATGTTGTACAATGACTGGAATTGTCTGTGTTGTTTAGCTAGCGGTTTATGGTGATGTGTCTCTTTGGCCTGAAACTATTCCACTTGGAGCTTAGAATGGATAAATGCAACATGGCCTAAAATGCCAGAAGACATTTCGGCCTTGGATCACAAATGTTGTGTCCTGTGTCCAGAGTCACTACTGCTGACCATGCAGACAGATTACATCATGTTGGGTCTGACAGATGTGGCCTTTAACTCCAACTGTGTAATCAGGTTTATTTTTGTCATATTTGTTTTGCATTGACTCTCTCTTTCTTAATCCTATCTCATTGCATGTATTATCAACCATCCTTTGTTATTTTGGCCCGGATTTATGTTACATTGACATGAATGGATTTATTAAATATATTCACGCAATGGAATATTAGAGTCTCAGCACTATGCAAATATAATGTACAGATTATGAGGCTAGAATGAGAATATGTAACCTTTGCAAACCCACCAGTAAACCTCTTTTTATCCCAGCTAGTCTATACTGGTGTTTCTCTGAGCAGGTTCTCGGGTGCTATTCATGTCACACCACTTTGTTAACCTTTCTGCCTATAGCTGCTGGTTTAGCTTTCCTGTGGTCTTCAATGGTGATGTGATGATCAATGTAAGACAACCAGCTAAACTGCAGGTGTTGTAAATGATGTGAGCCGACGGAGCAAGGTGTGAGGGTCTGTGTGAGGGTCTGTGTGTGTGTGTGTGGGCATGCTTGAGTGTATGGTGTCTAGTTGGCTGTGTGTTTCTGGTTGATGGTGTAGAATATAGATGGGACCGAGGGCCTGGCCAGCCGTGCTAATCACACCATCCTTCTCTCCTCCTCGCTATTCTCTTACCCCTCTTTCCCTCCACTCTCCTCATTACGGACAGCAGAAGGTGAGATGTGAGGTCCACATAGATATAAGCATTAATTATTGAAGCCTCTCCTTTCCACCTCCTTCCTACGTCTGTGATAACCTTTACATGAAGGAGCAGAGGCAAGCCATTGGCCATTATATTCTATGACAGCAGAGCATACGAGGAGCTTGCCCCTGGTCATAAAGTTAAGTAGGACACCTAAAGGAATAATGTATTGTGTCTTGCCTACAGACTTTTCAACTGAAGATGGTATTTTCAATGCCTATTCTAACTGACACAGATGCCATACATGTTTTCTTCACACCTTTGGGACTTTTAAAGTTTCTAGAGGCAGTTTATCTGCAGGAGGTGATTTTGGCGACCCCTAGCGGTTGCTTAGTGTAATTATTTCCCCTAACCGTCTCAAAGAAGACGTGCAGAATGCTGGAGGTCACTGGATATCGCTAGCACGATCGACGACTATACTCCAAGTATGGGATTGCTTCCTGATTTAGTGATGCACTTCCTTGTGCCGTAAAGCAATTCGTCACAGTTTTGTGGGAGATCGTACCCGGTGGTAGACAAAATTTGTGTTAAACATTGAGACTTCAAGAGGACTGATCTGAACCGCAATTTTTTTCATTCTCTCATAGACATTACAATGTGCAATCAGAAGAAATGTATTGATTATACGTTAATATAAAAAAAGCTGCCTATAGTTGCTTTAACGTATGCTCCCAACCAACAGAAATCACAGAGATTTGTGATTTGTTATTTATTTTTGTTGTTTAACATCAATTATATTATATATTGTATCTGCTCACATTACCTAAATAAATGTATATATGTAATTTGTTACATAAACTTTGTGGGACTGTAGACCATTTCACTGATTTACAGAGGCAAGGATGCCTAATCGTATGCATGACATGTCTGCTACCCCGGCAGAGATTTTCATTTCCCCTAGCTTGGTCTTAATTGTCTCCTAATTGCCTATGTTATCTGCTGCTCTGGTGGTCCATGGCCTCATCCATTAACTATTATGTTCTTCATTCTGTCAGCATGTTGATAATGTTTTAGTGCCATGCAACAAAAAAAAAACCGGCTGAAATTGGCTTTTAAATTGCAGGTGGTAACGAAATTAAGGTGTGGGTTTATACATGGAAAGTACCACAGAGCAAATATGAGGTAATGTTATTGCAGTACAAGCAGCTTTTTATTGTTGACAATGTAGTGTTCTGCTCTGTGGCTCTCCCCCGTCGCCCAGTCAATCTAAATCCCTCCGTCGGAGGTCAGTTCATGGAGATTGTGTGTCAGTGTACTGGCCTTGCTGCTCTTATTCTGACAACTAACAGACAACTGTGTGATGCCCAAAAATCTCACTGTTTTATTCATGTTTTTCTGCCCTCTCTGTCTCTCTCTCTCCGTATGTGTGTGTGTGTGTGTGTGTGTGTGTGTGTGTGTCTGATTTTCTTCCATGTGTGTGTGTGCGTACGACCGCTTGTGCATGTCCTACAGATTAGAACTACGAAAGCCCCACCTCTTACCTTGACCTCGCGAAGCCTCACAGCTGCTGAAAGAAGAAGTTGCCAGGATGTTCAGCACTAAAAGGTCAGAACCGTGTCACTTTTGATCTATTTTTATCTCCCTGGGTAAAAAATGTCAGCAATATTGGGGCATTTTCAAAAAGCTTCTGCTGATAAGAGCTGACATTTTAGGACAGCTATGTTCAGGAGTTGAGTTTTACTTTCTGGAGAAGACACAGATTTGAAGAAAGGTGACTGTTGATTTGAGGTCAATTCAAAAAGTTGCCTTTTCAGATTTCTATAATAGAATCAGGAATTAGTTTGACAGTTACTGTTTTATCACTAGGGTTTTGGTCTGCAATGACACTGAAGTGGTACAAAAAGCACATAGGATGTTTTAACATGGTTACATGGACTATCATGGAAAAGCCATGAAAACATACCACATTATTTGAGATTAATTCTACACATATTATTTTTTGTTCTTTTTAAAATTTTATTCTTGATAGACTTTGAAAGCTTCCATCTGAAGCATGGATTGGAATTCTATTTCACTTATTAATGGATTAGAACCTTGCACGTACAGTAGCCAGCCAGGCAATGTCACTCTCTCA
The DNA here is from genome assembly GCA_026901105.3 of Galaxias olidus. Lineage (NCBI taxonomy): Eukaryota > Metazoa > Chordata > Actinopteri > Galaxiiformes > Galaxiidae > Galaxias > Galaxias olidus. The sequence goes on from JAPMUY010004700.1 coordinate 316,512, forward strand.
CACACACAGACCCACACACACGCACACACATCTGTAATTTGTAATCAAGCCAATAGGGAGCATGCTGTGCATTAGGGAATGACGGCAACACAGCCCACTGCTAGGGAAGCATGTTGTGGAATTAAGTTAATATTCACTGCCTGCTGTACGTTCCTCACCTATAGTCTTCTGTAACGTATGGGCTGTCTGTTTTAGATCACATAACAAGAGACGTTGTCTTTTGTCAGACTGTTTCTCATGTCGTTGTGCGGTGTCTTAAAGAGCAAACAAGTGAGCAGGCTAGCTGTCTTCATGGCAGTGTGTGCGCCCTCACATGTCATGTATGGTATTTTCAGAAATAACAGGTTTGAGAAGATGATTAAACTAAGCCGGTGCTCTGTGTTCAGGGAGCTGGCTCAGCACAGCCTGTGACACAAACGCGCATTAGACGACTGCTAAAGCTGCCATTCTCTCAGATTAAAAAATCCTATCCAGTTTTTTTTTTTGCTGAGTATGAAACGAAGCAGTTTCCTCCTGCTAGACTGCTGAACAAAGACAAAAGGAGAGAAACTGACTGTGTTAAAATGTGTCACTCTGTCGGAAGCTGGACCTCTTGTGCATCCGTGGGATTTGAAAATGGGTTCTCCTCCTGGTTTACCCCAAGTCATGGATGCCTCCTTCTGCATACAATTACAAGACTTTAATTAAAAGTCTTTCATTAAACTTTATTAATTTGACTGTCTTGATGTAGTACTTCACTGTTGATTTTATTGGGATGGATTTAGGAACGGAGGCCAGGATTGTAAATCCGGTTACTTTCCCGGGGAAAGTCATTAGTGCTGTGTGTGTCTCTCTTCATTTAGTGGACTCTCCACCCAATAGTACGGACTGTTTCCCTGTTATAAATGGGGCTGAAAGAGCTACATCTCCACAGCGTAATCGCTTGTGTTTACATGTACTCATTAAAAGGTAAGTAGAGCGCTGTTAAATGAAATCTTTCATTTGGGGCATCCTTTATGAAGCGCTGTGTTGCAGCTCGGGGGCTTCTTCAAAGTCATTAAAAAGCATAGACCCTGCTGCTAACATTAATCTAGCTCAGGATAAAAAAAAAGGCCAATGTTGTATAATTCTCCACGAGGGTTTATGTCATTTGCAACTGTTTTTAGCTGGGGATAAACTGTGTTCTGATGAGGCTTGACCATGTTTATGTAACTAAACCGGGCCGGGCCCCTAAGCACCCCACCCCCCCCCCCCCCGGTCCCTTTCCAATCCTCCTCCAGGTATTCCAGCCTCATTATACAGACATCATCTAGGTGCTCCGAAAATAGTCCTGAGTCATAGAGTGTAAACAAACTCCCTGAGGTCTTCTTTGTTCCGGTTCTACAATTCCTGAGACGTGGCCCTTGTTCCTGTGGTTGTAGTCCATATGTGTTCGTATCAGCTCTTCGGAGTGACAGAACAGGAACAGGAAGGAACTGGGATCTACAGGAAGCAGCAGCAGCAGCAGCAGCATCTCTGTGTTTTCATACTTGCTCAGAGATCTTGGAAAGGCAGACAGGGACCGTCAGGCCTGGACCAGTAATTGCTTTCAGTGGGGGCTGTAATGAAATTATGGCAATTATGGCAATACGAGCGTTTCTTCATCAGCTGATATACCAGACCAGGGCTGGGGTTTTTTAGCCAAATCTACCCACTTGGTCTTTACTTTCAGACTGATGGAATGAATGGGTATTCTATGGGTGTGAAACTGGCCATAATGTGTGGGATGGCCTTTTCAAATGATAAGCAGTATAGAACTGACTGATGGTTTTCTCGGCATTATCCTCGCCGGATGGCTCATCGTGTCCCACAGAGATAAACACACACACACACACACACACACACACACACACACACACACACACACACACACACACACACACACACACACACACACACACACACACACACACACACACACACATACGCACCAGAGACAAAACATAAAGCGTACACCTTGGTTGTCAGCCTGTATTCGCCACATTGTTGTCTGATCATGGACATGGTTTGTACTACAAGGCAGATATTAGTTTCAGTAATTAGCCCCCTCCTGGTGACAGTAATTTATATGTCTCAAAGGTAAAGTCATATCTACAGAGAACATAATATTATACACTTGCCACTGTATTAAATTGAAAATCCTCAGAGCTGGCAGAATGCTGGCAGTGTCTGGTGGTACAGTGGCTGCTGCATCTCTAACGAGTGTCTTAGTGAGTTAGGCCGGGGAGCCCACGGTGAGCTGTGAGTCTGCATCCACATGGTGGCTCTGCCCCATGGCTCTGCTGTCTGCGGAGGCCCACAGACAGCGGAGAACTGGAACTGTGACAATGGGAGCTCCGCAAATCCCAAAACCCCAATCCAGCCCCCTGCAGACCACAGCAGCGTGACCCCAGAGAGCAGGGCCAGGTCTGCGGGAAGTGGGGAAGTGGAAGGAGCAGTACTACGGCCCAGAGAGAGAGAGAGAGAGAGAGACAGAGAGGGGCTTAACGCAGCGGCAAAGGGATGAGGGAGGGGGTTCTGGTGGTGGAGGGGAGGTATCGTGTGTCGAGGGACACGTTCCCTCTTGTGAGGATCAGTACGTGTCAGAGCAAGGGAGGAAAGAAGGGGATGCATGAAGGGGCATTTCCCGACAGTGCAGTGTTTGTACACTCATTGCTACTTACTGGGATTTGTTTCCCTAAAGTGAACAGTTGAGTTTCAACCTTCGACTCATTATTGTTTAACACTTGAATATGTGACCTGTCCAGGGTGTACCCTGCCTCTCGCCCTGTGTCGGCTGGGATAGGCTCCAGCCCCCCCGCGACCCTGCATAGGATAAGCGGTATAGCTAATGGATGGATGGACTTGAATATGTTCTAAAAATATATGGGTTATAACACCATTTGAGTATCTTATTTCTGGTAGTTGATTGTACTGTGAGTGGGGGTTGCTGCACGTTTTGACCATCCATCTTTAAGCCCCCTCCATTGATTCTGCAGACTATTAACAGGCTCGCTTTGAATTCTGTGTGGATATAAAAAAGAAGGGTTGATCGATGATCAGCGGGCAGATGAATGGTCTGTCAGCCCAGGCTCCTGGCCACGGGTCTCCAACACGTAGAGCCCCTGCTGTGCCATGCAGCTCTCCGAGCACAATACAACCCCACCGCTGACTTGAGTGGTAGTTAGCGGTTTGGAGTTTCAAAAGGTGCATTTTTTAAAAGACATTGCTGTCATGATGGACCTACCTCCATTAAACATCCACCTGCTCACTGAGTGCACCGTATCGTGGGCCGTTGACAGTGTGTGGCCATTCTACTCTCTCTATTTCTGTTGTCTACTTTAAATGCTTCTCTTTTCTATCTTTATGACTATCTTGTCTTTGTTGTAGCACAAACTCCGCCTTACTTAAAGGAGGTTGCCTCTTTGGCAACGTTTTTCTTTCATATGAACACAAAGTAGTCCCTGTGCTGCACTATACAATGCAGTATGTTTATCCCATGCAGAGATACCTATATACTGTATATACTACATACACACAAACACACAGGCTTCCATAAGCGGCTGCACTCTTAAAGCACTACTCTGCTGAGCTGTAAAGATGAGTGGTTTCATGCTACATGGATCAGTGCATGGAGGTTGAATGTCACCTGGTGTTTCTCTCTGAAGTCTGCGATGGTGAAAGGGAGCCCGCAGGTCTAGTCCACCGCCGGCTAATGAAATTTTCATGCTGCTGTATTTAGAAACTGTATTTTGCAGGATTACTTTTTCGTCTCCGTTTCCCACATCAAAGAGGAGCTTTCACCACTGCTGGAGGTAACTAGCGTTCTGTTACCATTACCTCTTTGTCCTGGGTTACTTTTACTTTTCATTTAAAGGCTTTTAACTCATCATCTCAAATCGGACTTACAATAACATGCCTACCTCTATTTGAAACCGGGCATGGGAATCGGTTAATCTACTAAGTGAGTAATTACAGCTGGTTGGGAACAATTAGTCCGAGAGCTTGCGGCCAAACAGTAGAACTTGAAACAGCAGAACTACACATGAAACTACTGTATGGATATTCACTTCATACTACCTCTGTCCCATAAAGGGTTTTCCTGTATTGTTAGCTTTCAAGTCAGTAAACAACGTCAATGCTATCCATAGTCAATATTGTGTTTAGACTCTCTCTCTCTCTCTCACTCTCTCTCTCTCTCTCTCTCTCTCTCTCTCTCACTCAAAAAAAAAATATATTTCATGAATAACTCATGTTTACACAACCTCCTTGCTGTATTCCGTCAATAAAGTTCCTTTGGAACGAGACTGGAGTGTGTCTGAGCCCACTACCGTGTGGGCCTAAGGTACACATCTCCAGGGAACAAGGGAGAGGGGTTTAAACAGAGAGACACCGCCATCCACGGGGCTCTTAAGTAAGAAGCCCCTGTGCTCCCTGTCCATTGTCTGTCTGTTTTCCACTCTCTCTGCTGCTCTGTGTCCCTGTCACTCCCTCCTCCTCCAGCTGGTAGGAGCGGGTTAAAGCGCAGGAGCAGCCGGGGCCCCGGGGGACTAGCGTCCTGGGGCGGACACCTAGGATGAGTCAAATTAACGTGAGATTTCATTACCCACATGAAACGCCACCGGTGGCAGCAGGAGCAGCAGGAGCAGGCTCCCAATGTCATTCAAAGGGTAAATGGTGCACAACCGACGCAGAGTGAGGGGAATGTATTTTCCCTAGCAAAGCTATATGACCTTTCACAAACAAATGTATATTTCCTGTACGGGAAGAAAGCAGTTGGGATTATTCCCATGCCATCTTTTGAAGCGATTGCCGTGTTTGTTTACTTGGGCGGTGGGCCCCTTTATCTCTGCGGTTCAGTACCATGTCCTGTGAGCAGATTGTGACATCAGTAGCTGAAGAGCAGAGCAGAACATCTCCGGCTGGCAGGTCTGTGTTTGTTAAACATGGTAATTGGTTGTGCGAAAGGAGACTGGAAAATACTGGCTCTTCAAAAGATTCCCCGGCTCTGAAGTCCGTACGCCGCCGACTCGTTCTCTGTCTGCGCCTTCATCCTCTGGATCAAATCATTTCCATGTCTTATATAAGGACAGACAAGGGAAAATGTGAGCCTGGGCAAAAATGCCTTCAATCCGCTTGCTGTTTGAAGAGTGGCTTAAGGAGCAAATATGGCTATCTCTCCGCTGCTTTTGTCACGTAGCACTCAATTTGCTAACTGCTGTGACATTTCTGTGATCACCAAAAAGTATGAAACGGTTCAAGTCAATATGTTGTAGTGTCTTTTGCAGTGTTTCTGATGAATGCGTTCCCATGTCATCCTTATCTGACAGGATACATTTAAATATTGATCTTTTCTCATTCTCCATCCAGCCTTAAGTGGCCATTTTTTCTAACAGAGGTTTGACATCAGCCTGGGCATGATGTATTAGGCCGGTGGAATAGGTCAGCTCCATAAAACACAGAAAACCACAACCTCAATATCGGAAAGATATACCTGTGCAAGGACATTCTGTGGCAGATTTATGAGTTTGAAACAGATGGCAGTTGTGAAAGAATATCCAAGGTCATATTTTACAATAATGAAAAACGCCATGTGGTGCCCTTGGAGGACACAAAAGGAGCTCATGGCCGGCGTAAACATTGCGACGTACAGTACATTATTGGGATGCACAATAACGGAGATGGCTGTTGAAATATATGGGAAATATATATCAACAAAGATGCTTGTAGATAGTTCTGCTAAGAGCCTTTCCACGCAGCCCTCAATGGAACGTGTGCAACTGCTGGTGTCTGAGGGTAAGAAATAGAAAGAGGGCCATTAGAAATATCCAACAGAGCGTCACTGTCAAAATTCGCTGGGTCTAAAGACAGTGGTTTCCGCCCCCTCTAGTAAGGCCACCATCTTCTAAGCCTCCTGTCAAGATCCTGAAAGGCGGGCCCTAACTGTGGCCCTAGCAGCTGGCATTGTAGAGAAACCCAAGTCCCCAAACGTTCCGTGGTTGAGCCGAGGGAGAAATTGCGCAGGGCAGAAGGGGACTGAAAGGTGGCAAGCTAAAGCAGATCAACGCTCCTCCGGCGAGCTGGCAGCTACATGCTTTTCTTCAATCTTCAACAACAGGAGGAAGTGAGTGTCTTGACAGACGGAGGAGATAGAATGTTCCCTCGCTCTCTCCCTCTCTCTCTGCTGCTTACTAATTTCTGGACCAGTTAATATCACAGTCTGGTGCAGGCTCAGGGCAGGAGAGATGGCAACGCACATACTGCTCACATCCCCCAAATGCCGCTCAACCTTCTAATATGTACATACTGTTTTGTAGTGCTCGCTTGTGATGTGACTGCAGGACATGGACATGATCAAAATAAGTTGCTTTCTCCAGACAAAGTAAGAGATTTAAATAGACAGACAGCAAAAACAACTCTCTGCAGTTAAGTTCTTTTTTGAAAGTCACCTATCAACACAAAGCAAACACACACACAGAGATACATTTATAGATGTTTGACCATGCACTGAAACACCTGAATTCATATGCATCCCAATTTGAAATCCACATCTATATTCAGAAAATCTACTACCTAAAGGTCTAACAAAACATACACAAACACATACACACATAGATACACCACACACACACACACACACACACACACACACACACACACACACACACACACACACACACACATCCAAATAGATTTATCACTCTCTGGGCATCATTTAAGTTCCACTCAAGCGTATCTAAATGATTTCTGACAAATCTGCCCAGTGGTGTAACGGCATCCACAAATAAACCACCCCTTCCCTAGATTTTCCCCCTGACTGCAATCACAGTTCTCTCTCACTCTTTATTTATCTTCCTTATTGATGGAGTGTTGAAAGGATTTAACCGCAACAACGTGACCTATAGGACTTAGGTTAGTTTAGTTTTGCGGAATGTTACTGTAGGCTGCTTTCAATTAAAACAAAAAGCTGTGTTTTTACAAAATGCTAAGAAAATCATGTTGCTTGAGAACAGCTTAGCAAGTTACGCTCATCCTCTCCCGAAATGTTTAACAAAAAACAACTGCATGATTACAAAATCTACCTTTTACAATATATTTTCATGTTTCTTTAATTAGTCTGTATGTGTCACGATTCGGTGTTTCTCTGTGGTTCTGGGTAGGTTATTGGTTTCACCTGTCTTCGTTTGTCTCATTGTGTCCACCTGGGCTCTTGTGTTTGATTGGTTCTTTTGTGTTTAGGTTTGGTATATAAGTCCTGTCTCCTGGGTTTGTCCTTTTTGGTTCGTTGTTGTATGCCAGGTGTGCTGTTTGTTAACAAATACCTATTTATTAGTATAACTGCATTTGGGTCTGACCTCCTTGTCAGCGTGTGACACAGTATGTCTGAATTTTCATTTTTATCCTATTTGCTGTGAAATCTCTTTGTAAATAAAAGCATTTTTGTTATCACTTCTTTCAACAGAACACGTTTCCAATTGTTTTTAGCCTAGCTGAGTGCTCTCTCTAATCCGCTCGAAGGAAAAGCCCCTCCTCTGTAGCCTGTGATCTACGGTCTCTCCCAGGTCTGACTCCTGCTGTGATGTGTTTATAGACTTTGCGTGTTGACTAAGGTGCGGGGCTCCTCGTCCCTGCCAAGCAGCCACCTCTAAATTAGAATGGGAAGGTGACATATTGCCTGTCATCACCAACATGGAGCATTGCCTGTCTTGTTGTGGTGATACCACTTGCTCTGCTTGGGGGTGAAATCGCAACAACAGAAGAAACACGGTGTTTTTATGTTAAAGACAAGGACACAGGGCCAGCAGTTAAAAACAGATCCCTCAAGAGACTGTGTGTGTGGCCATGATCAGTGGCTTTTAACGCCCAGCAAGAGTGATCGTAAGAATCAAATGGAACCTTAAGAGTCCATCTTGCCAATGTCTTTACTGATTTAAATACACTCAAAGCAGGCTGAAAATTACAGTGCTGTTCCCTACAGTTTGTCTTTGGGTTTTGATAAGAAAAAACTTCATCCAAGACAATTGTTTTCTCAGTCTCCCATTTAATCTCATATTTTGTTCAAGCACTGCACGTTAAATGTTTTTATTAGCATTGATGGTACAGTGGGTATACCAACCACTCAATAGTATGAAATTACTCAAAATACAAGGAAGGGGACTTAATGTATACTACGTGAGTTGTACTAATAAATATTAAATGATTGTATGAACCAGTGAATAAATCTCTGCCCCGTTAGCTGTATCGGGTCGGTTAATTATTGGCATTATGTTATTGTGAATGCTTTCAACGAGCAGTGGGACATAATGCAGCCAATAGTGAAGTTGTCATTGTTCTCCGAATGGGACATTTCTAGGAGAAGCTTGTCAGCATCATATTCCTCTCAGTCTGCTTGGTTGATTGGAAATTGAGACATCCATATTTGATGTCCTCTCCATGATTTTTTTTCTTCTCAGAAATTTCTCTTCCCTTCCCTAGAGAGGCATCCACAGTGACCTGCCATGCAAATGATCCGCTCCCTGATAGGTTCCCCGGTCGTCCCCTCGGCACCGTCCCCGGGGATGTGACAGCGCAGCTCTGAAAAATGCATGAATCCCATTTAAAGAGCATGTGAAGCAATTACGGGTGGCTAGCACCAGTCAGAACAAGAAATTAAACTGTCTGTGTAGCAACACAGCTTAGCAAATCATCCCCAACAAGAAACTGAACGGGCCCATACGTTAGAGTATTATTGTCGGCATAAATGAAGCGTGGCTCGCTAATGTCCATGTTTGACAGCTTAACAGAGGGTGTGATTAGGTGCTATGCAGGCATGAATGTGCAATTCGAGATACCTTGCTACCACATGTCCCTTTAAATGACCAGAGAGACCCTGCTTAAATGAGTTCTCTTCATGGCGGGAAAGGCATAGACAACGTAGGTTGTATTCAGTTGTAGTTCGAAGAAAGTCCACCTGAAACTATTGTTGTTTTACTCTGAAAGAAAACTGGAGTGGAGGTACAATCAGTTTATCTGTGGAATAATCAGCCGACCAAAACAACAACCGTCTCCACTTGAGAAACAGGATGCATCAATCTTCCACCATCTCTCTCTCTGAATCAATCTCTCTCTCTCTCTGAATCTCTCCCTATAACTCCCTCAGATTATAAATACTGAATGTATATATATAATATTACAATAATCTATAAAAAAAAAGTGTTACACAGTCGGCACACACACACACACACACACACACACACACACACACACACACACACACACACCGTTAATTTGTGTGGTTGACATCTGGTCTAGCGAGGCCCGAAAAGTGATTTGTTCTTTGACCCCTGGAGTCCACGGCCCTGAGCTGACACTGAGAGTGTTCCAGTGGTGTTGGCTATAGGGATGGCTCAGGGAAGAGGAGGAGGAGGAGGAGGGACAGCCCAGCCCAACCATGACGGAGCCTTGTGTTGCCTCCCTGCTGCTGCTGCTGCTGTCACTGCCAGATCGGAGGTGACATGTGACAACCACAGGCACAGCTGGCCCCATCTGATCTGACAGAGAACCTATAATGTGGTTTAGAGGATCGCCTGAGAGCAACAGCCCTTATTTGTAGCCTGTTAACGGCCTGTTCCCCTTCTCTTCTCCTCGTCGACGCTCAAGCGGACCTGGCTCTCGTCTTAGCAGCAGTCTGTATAGAGGCCACGTTCGGGTTGGTTTACACGGGCAGCGTAACGCTGGCAATTCCCTTCAAAAGGAATGGATTGTGGTCAGGTACATGTTTTTTTTCTTTGGAGCTGGTGTGATCACGTGCGGGTGGCTGTCACTAGTGGTGCAAACCTGGTGCTCTGAGATAGCCATCCTTTGTGATAGCACAGTAGGCATCAGCCCAGCTCTCAGGGTCACGATGGGTTTGATGTCACGCGAACATGGTGGACGGACGCACACAAGAGCCGAGCGATCAGGACCCCTGTAACAGTCGACTGACGGAAATGTTGGGCCGAACCTGCTTTTTTTGTATTAGGATATTATACGTACTATAATGTCCTATATATGCAGCAGCCCCAGCCAAGCCTGTAAATTATTTTTATGTGATCCATAATTAAAAATAAAGTCAGCATAGTTTTAGTGAAGGAGGGAAGACAATTTGGCAAAATGACATGGTGTTTTTACCCACATTGCAGAATGTGTGCTGGTCAAAGTTAGTTTTATTTCTATCAACATTTGGAGCATATGTTGTATAGAGATTGCACCAAGATTCTACCTTTACCAGACTAGTGCTACTAATCCTTGTTTTTTATCCAGGTTTATGGGATGTAGATTACACATAAAACCATATTGCTAAATGTTGTGTGTGATTAAATCCCCAGCTGAACAATGTTCAAGGTCAAGATTAACTGCAAATGTCAGAGATTGACCACAGAGATTTCAAAAGATATTTTTTTGGTGTGGATAAATCAACTTTCTTCTAGAGGGTTTGTGATAAATCTACTTATACTGTGGGGGGTGGGGGGATACAAGTTAGGAAAGTGATCACGTTCGTATTAAATATCAGTGGGAAAGTGTTTGCATTCCCATCTCCTTAAAACTAAATAGACTGACCTCTAATCAGATAGTTGGGATGGACAAAGAGGGCTTTAGTCTTCAGATATTAAAGCAAACCTCCTCGAGACACATTATTACAGTGTAGTTTGAACTGAAAAGGATATAAAGGCAATGGCCCCAGTCTTGGCCTTATTAAGCAGCTGTATTGAGGTCTAGATGTTGAACTATATTTCTCACCGTCGCGTTAAAAGCAGCACACTCCGTTCATGCGTTCTCTTGTTGTCCACTTGATTATTCCTTCCAAAGGCACACATGCTAAAAGATATGGATTATTGCCACAGAATTGTGCATAATTGCCGTGAACATCTTTTCATTTGAATGCAAAACTTCATCCTGCATTATCGACCGAGAGCTGCGTACCGTAGTGGAATTAGTCTAACAAGCGGTAGTTTGCCAGCACGCTGCTATTACACTTTCATAAAAGCAGCATTTAAAAGGGCACTGCTCATCCATCTATTTATTCAGCTTGTTATCTTTGACAAGTTTTGACATTTTAAAACCAACATACTGTGTAGTCATCTTAGTTGCATAATGTCTACTCTCAGGCTGAAAGCTTTCGGCCAATGGGTGGCAATTATCATGAAAGGTTGTTTATTGTAGCAGAATATAGCGCATCCACTCCAATGCATACATAATTCAGTTAAAAGCTCAGGGGTAGAATATATTTCCCTGGTATGGTTTCTGGAGATTGCCGTACATGCTGTACTCTAAGGCTGCTTATTTACAGCACTTCACACTGTGTGACGTCCATTTCATTAGATTTGTTTCTGGTTAAATGGGAGAAGAGGAAATGTGTTAGCACCACTGGTCCTGTTTCTTGCATTTAATTAGTCTACACAATGTACAAAGTGTTATTGCTGAACTGCCTATATAGATAGGGTTATAAAGATCAACAAATTTGGCATCCAACTAATTATTTTTTTTATATTTGTGGAGTTCTAACGTAGAGCTGAGACAATCTCGATTCCGTTCGAGATAGAATTAGTCATTGTACTTGCATCACATTTGAAGAAAATGCACAATTTCTATGGTCTCAACACCTATTATTTCGTTAACCCAGATTAACTTCAGAGGCAAAGCATAAAATTGTTGCGTTATGGAAACAATGTAGTTTCCATATCTCTACCTTATCAACAATTTCGTTTTATTCTTCTGACTGGATGCATTTTAGTTTGAAGCTATGAACTAATTAGATTTTTTTTTTTGCAATTTGATTGGAGTCTATTAGAAATGTAGCTGAACTATAGTTCACAGCTTGTTAGAAGCACGTGTGTCTATCTGTTAATTACCATTCAGCAGGGATTTCAGCTGCTGATTAAAACGTATAGCCCGATGTACTTGTGGGGAAGACACTCACAGAGACACACGGAAGTCACACTTTCAAAACCTTCCTGGCATGCAGAGTTAGAGTGATAGGGAATAAAAGATGGATTTGAAATTATTAGAGGGACGTGTGCGTTCTTTTTTTTATCAAATGTGTGTGTGTGTGTGTGTGTGTGTGTGTGTGTGTGTGTGTGTGTTTGTGTGTGTGTGTGCGTGTGTCTGTGATACATTTCCATTGTTTCCATCTGCATCCTCTCCATTGACTCCAATCTATTTGGTCTATCACCAATATCAATGACTTTCTGTGTGTGTGCACGAGTGTGTCGGTCCCCAATTTAGCCTGTGGACACTTCCGCGGTTGTCTCTTCTCTTTGGTCTGCTTTACATGTTGAATGGAGCCAGATTGTCATGGAGAAGCCCTGTTCCCAGCTGGTATTCAGCAACTCTACACACAGAGTTGGAGTGGTCTCTCTGTGTGTGTGTGTGTGTGTGTGTGTGTGTGTGTGTGTGTGTGTGTGTGTGTGTGTGTGTCCAGACCCTCAGGTTAAAGTCCCATCTGGGTGACATAATTGGTGCCAATTATATGCACATTGCCATGATGTTACCACCACCATATGTGATGCTCTGAACCTATAAACCCATAAGGTAATCTGCTGATCATATTACCAAAGTCCTGTTGGACTGCTGCACAGAATCATCTAACGGTTAACCTGAATCTCATTCTGGTGTAGGAGTGGCTATGTTTCACGTTGAATCATGAGACCAGAGTAATGGTCATTCAGTCATACTGAACACTACATTATCCTGGGTGTTCTCTACCACTCTGTAGCCTTTTATACATCCTTTCCTCCATCCGTCTCCTTATCCATCATCCTTTCCTTCTCAGTACTTCCTCTTTCATTTTCTTACCTCTTCCCCTCGCTCCTTCCTCTCCACCACCATCCCTCCCCCCATCCTCCTCTCTCCCCATCCCCCCCCCCCCCCCTCTTTTACTGTCCTTCATTTAGCTTGTGACCTTGATCTTGCTCTAACTCTTTCTCCATCTGTTGCTGGCCTTGGCCTCGCTGATTAAAAACCTGTTCTCCCCCTGTTCCTGCGCCACAGGGCCCAAGTCGATACATCACTCAAAGAAAGGCAGAGTAGGGAAGGAAGGGGGGGGGGGGCTAAAGAGATGCAGAGCGGGTGGAAAAGAAAACAGGAAGAGAGGAAGGTGGAGATGGTGACAGATAAAGAGTCAAAGGGGCCTCTTTGAATTCCTAGACTGGCTGAGCAGCTTCTGGGAGTCTGTAATTCACTTTTCAACCGTCAATATCCCTGTATGAACTCTGTTTTTTGAGGTTGGCGCAGGGCTTTCAGTAGAACATGAATAGCTATCGAATGCTCCCCTGCTGAAGTAGAAGTGAACTGAGGTAAAGTGAAAAATCCAACCCATCCAGCCTAACCATCCACTCTGGCATCTGTGTCATTGAAGTTGAAATACCGTATCTGGCTTTTCTCGGTTTTCTTAATGTGGAAAGCAGGTTCAGCAAGCAAATGAGGTTGCTAACGTCCCGGCTGATTCTTGATATGCAGTTGCATGGCGCAGTAGTAAGTCAGAGTAGACCGTGACAGCTCTATCACAACATGCAGGCTTACCAACGCTGGTCTACATGAAACCCCTCTATGTTGTTTCCAACTTTCAATTCAATAACTATTCCTTTCGTCTCTGGACGCGTTTTGTTTTGTCACTGCGAGCGGGTACGCCACGGTACGTATCAGTAATGGTCGGTTAGATCAGTATGCTACTGCAACTGACTGTCAGAAAGGTGC
>JAPMUY010004701.1:5000-42500 GCA_026901105.3 Galaxias olidus
CGATGGCCTCTGTTATCTCAATAGCGTTTCCTTCCTCCGGACTGAATGACCCACAACACAGATCCATCAGACAGACAGCTCCACCCAGCAGCATGATCTGGACGGGGACACAGGTTTAACAGCTGTTTCGTCGGGGAAGAGCCATCTCAAGAGATCAAAGGTCAATGGACGGAAGAACGATACCCTTCATGTCGTTCACCCGTCAACCCCCCGGGCTTTCACCTGAGCAGACCTGTCACTCATCCCCTCTGGTCTCCAGGCAACCGTTCACCTCAGCCCCCCCGACACGCTCCGCCTCCTCTGTCAGCGTTGCTGGTCTCATGTCGTTCAGGAGGCTAACCCACGTAGCATGGAAGTGTTTGCTCTGTCTGGAAAACCTTCCGTCTTCCCCTTGCCTGACCTTGGCGTGTGTATGCGAGTGTGTGAGTGTGTCTGTGTGTGTTTGTGAGTGAGTGTGTGCGTGTGTGTGTGTGTGAGTGTGTGTGTGTTTGTGAGTGAGTGTGTGCGTGTGTGTGTGTGTGTGAGTGTGTTGGTGTGTGTGTGTGTGTGTGTGTGTGAGTGTGTGTGTCTGCTGTCTGGTGGAGCTGCAGTCCTAATAATGACTATAGCTCCGGCTCCTCTGCTGTACTCTCCTGCACGCCCCCATGTCCCCAGGACAAACCATCTGCTCCACTAAAACGATAACAGCAAGATCACGCACGCACGCACGCACGCACGCACGCACGCACGCACGCACGCACACACACACACCAGTGTATTCTTAGCAGGCTCCAAAATCAGTACATGGTCTAAAAATAGCTGTGAGGGACTCCGTTAAGAGTCTACTGTGTGTGTGTGTTCAGGGTTCAGAGCCACAATAACCTGATTCCTAAATGATTCAACTGGGTTGGAGGGCAGACAGCGAGTACGATGAACGCACTGGGACAGTTAAAACTGCTTCTTTAAAGCCACCCTGACAGTCTGTGCAGGGGAATTAGACCTCATTGGAAAACAAAAATAGACCTCCAATTATCACACATAAGATCCTATTGAGAAGTAAGGGGTGTAGTCATAGCTGTTTAATTCTAATCGAGCACAACCATTGAATGTTATGACTGCTGACACTGTCTTCAAAACATTGCATTACAAGGAGGTTGATGGAGCCAGAACAAGGCAGTTGTAAAATGGGGTCCACATTTTTTTTTATCTTTATTGTGTACAAAAAGGCCAGCGGATCGCTTCATCTTGAGAAATATGTCGAAGGTCGTCATGATCAAGGGACAAAACCCGATCAATAAGTGAGGCGTTCTAAGCGAACTTTAATAGCGCCGATTAATCTGTAATGAGTCCAATTCTCTCCCTGTACATTTTAAATGCGTTTGATGAATAATAGAACAACAGCTTCTCGCTGAGCGCCACTCGGGGGAGGTCTGGAGGAGTTCCCTCCGATAATCACCCCGAGATTACACCGCTTTCAGACAGACGCAGGGCCGAGCTGGAAAAACGCTACGCCAGTCAACGACACAGTTACAGGAGAGACAATAAATCGCGGACGAAAAAAAATCCCCACGGAGGAAAAACAATAACGTCATGTCGCGGCATCTACTCGTCTTTTGTCTTTTTCTTTTAGGGTGAGAGAAAGGAAAGTCCCTGCTAGCTTCTTACAGGAAAAAGTCTGGGGAGGACTCTCCAGGGAGATAACTGGGGGACTCTTGAAGACTGAACAGGGGGTTATATCAGGAGAGAACGGGACCCAATAGGACTCCCTCCCGGACGGCGGACAAAAGACGCTCGATTGGCGCGGTTTAAACAAACGCATCCTTATCAGGGTGGTGGTAATCTGCTCCCTCATCTGTTTAGATAGCGACCTGACTTGGCGGTTAGCTTTTCCCTCTACGCTTCACACTTCACAGTGCGCCACGAGCCCGTACCGGTAACTGGGTTGCTTCAGCAACAGACACTAGAGATAGGTAGCCTACATTTGGCAACCTCAATAAAGTGAAACAAACACAGTCTTAAAGAGTCTGTGCGTGTTTAGTGTGTGTGTGTGTGTGTGTGTGTGTGTGTTTGTGTGAGTGTGTGCGCCTGCTAGTGTGACAACAGGAAGTGGGAACATTCATTGCTCCAGGGCAAAGCTGCAGTGGGAAACTGCTAGGCTCATCTCTTAGTCACAATCTGAATGAGGAGCACTGAGCAGTAGATTAGACCATTAGCAAGTAACATTCTTAGTAGAGGCTTCACAGCTTTTACTGTTGTGGCCTCCAAGTTGCAGATCCAACAGTCCCATAACCCCACATTGTTTGAATTATTTTCTGGAATTTGATGCATGATTTGGCATCTGGTGTGTGTGTGTGTGGGGGGGGGGGGGATTGCTCACGTGGTCAACGCTATGTTGCTGATGCTCAAAACGCTGTAAACGTTACACACCGCGTAAGGAATAACATGATCCCATACGCAGGCTAACCCCTCTGCATGGAGAACCAGAGGCCTGGTGAAGCGGACGCTCCTTTCCGTGTCCTCCGCCTCCTCCAGCCTGACACGGCTCCATCCCTCCCAGCCTGGCGAGGCGTGTGCACATCGGGGGGGGGGGGGGGGGGGGGGGGGCGAGCGGGCAACAAAACCATCTCCTCTCCACCCGCCAAGACCCGGCGGCCCCGCCACCAGACCCCGTCCCCTTCTCCTTCATTGCCTCCTCCCGCTTTGCACAGCCTGTGCTCCCTGCAGCGGCAGCGCTGCTAGCTACCCGCTAACCGAGAGCAAGCGCCCGCTGCTGTCATCCCGGTCTGGACCAACAGGAACGCAGTTGAATGAGGATTACTTTGCCCAGCTAGATCAAATATCATCATAAAATGTTTTTTGTTTGTTTGTTTCCAATGAAGCATTCTTCTTTCTCCATGACCAGTTTGCTATTGAGACAATAAGAGAACGAGGGCAGGTGTTGCATCTGTTTTATGACCAGGCTGTGATTAAGAGCTCAGCGTCTCCTAGGCTACAGCGTCGCAGAGTCCACTCATCAGGGACAAAGGTCACAGGCTAGCTGCTCTCTAGCAAGCCTGGGAGGCTGGCTGCTATTTTATTATTCACACAGTACAGTCACACCAGGAACACGCAGGGCACCGGAGCCTCACTCACACACACACACACACACACACACACACACACACACACACACACACACACACACACACACACACACACACACACACACACACACACACACACACACACACACACACACACACACACACACACATAAAAATAGACTAACACTCACACTGGAAAGTGAGAAGTCACTGTGACACACATACAGTGATTCCTTCAAATAATACGATGCCCATAAAGCGCAAGGACAGTGTATAAACAAGGCCTTTTTATCTTATAAAAGTTTTTCCATCCGGACATTTTCATTTGAAGACGTTTATTTGTTAAAAAAAAACCTTTCCTTGACCAGATGAAGGACCAAAAGAAGGCTAGATTTATATGAGTGAGCGGAAAATCATATGCATGACCATGATTCTGGACCATCTGTTTGGCATGTGCAGACACAACGCTAATATTGACCACAAAATTAACAGCCAGCACGCCAGTTTACCTGTGCGTGTGCACGTGAGCTCGTGTGCACGTGTACGCAGGGTCAACAACATAATCACTGAGTCAACAAGGTAATCAATGTCCTCCCAACGGCGGGATCTGTACGCAAACAACAGGTGTGATCTGCACCTGGAACTTCCATCCAATCCCCGTTCATAGACAGTGCCTATATCCAGACAGCCCCTATATCCAGACAGTCCCTATATCCAGACAGCCCCTATATCCAGACAGCCCCTATATCCAGACAGTTCCCATATCCAGACCGCCCCTATATCCAGACAGCCCCTATATCCAGACAGTCCCTATATCCAGACAGCCCCTATATCCAGACAGCCCCTATATCCAGACAGACAGCCCCTATATCCAGACAGCCCCTATATCCAGACAGCCCCTATATCCAGACAGCCCCTATATCCAGACAGCCCCTATATCCAGACAGTCCCTGAATCCAGACAGTCCCTTCATCTGGACGGTCCCTGTCTCCAGACGGTCCCTCTATCCAGACGGTCCCTGTATCTATCCAATCCCTGTTCATAGACGGTCCCTATATCCAGACAGTCCCTGTTCATAGATGGTCCCTTCATCTGGACGGTCCCTGTCTCCAGACGATCCCTGTATCCAGACAGTCCCTCCATCCTGGCAGTCCCTCTATCCTGGCGGTCCCTGTATCCTGGCGGTCCCTGTATCCTGGCGGTCCCTGTATCCTGGCGGTCCCTGTATCCTGGTGGTCGCTGTATCCAGACAGTCCCTGTATTCTCACAGTCCCTGTACCCAGACGGTCCCTGTACCCAGACGGTCCCTGTACCCAGACTGTCCCTGTACCCAGACTGTCCCTGTATCCAGACTGTCCCTGTACCCAGACTGTCCCTGTACCCAGACTGTCCCTGTACCCAGACTGTCCCTGTATCCAGACTGTCCCTGTATCCAGACTGTCCCAGTATCCTGGTGATCCCTGTACCCAGACTGTCCCTGTATCCAGACTGTCCCAGTATCTTGGTGATCGCTGTATCCAGACGGTCCCTGTAGCTATCCAGTCCCTGTAGTCTTAGTGGAGGGGAGTGTAAACCAGGCCATCAGTCCAGCAGGAGAGGAGCTCCAGACACTCCCTAACCTAAGAAATGGATTCAGCCCGATTTGTTTTGATGGAAAAGTAAGGTCTACGGAGAGAAAAAGCTCTGGAGAAATATCTCTCTTTACGGAGCGGGGAGAACTAATGTGTGGGTCTCCGCCATGCTGTTAGCCAAGGAGCAACACAAAGGCTCGTCACCTATCATCCATTCAGCCCTTCCCCTTTCAGCGCTGCCTCTGAGGTTATGAATCTGCCTTAGGCTCAACGTGGGAAAACAAAGCCAACAGCGAGGAACAGACAACTGCCTCTCCCACAATAGGTGCGACGATCACCCGTGGCCGCACACCATCGACAGGGGACAACCTCTGTTTACATTTGCAATCCAGGAACGCTCAGGAACCATGCTAAATGAGTACACCAGGCCAGTGGGCTTGAGATGAAGCGGACTGAGCTCGTGTGGGTTTGGGGCGGGGATCCCCTGATGCAGGAGAGGACGGTGATGTTGGGGGAGCGGGACGGTGCAGAGTGCACTGGGTTCTGTGTGCCTGTCAGTGACAGATGGATCCGGGTTTGGGGCCGGTTCTGCCCAAGGCCCGGTAAGGAAATGGAACGAGGGAAAAGGAGGACAGAGAAAGGGGGGGGGGGGGGGGGGAGAGAGAGAGAGAGAAAGAAAGATATGAACGAGGAGAACGAAAAGGCAGTAGTCTCACAATGATCCTTGGACACACGATGTGCACATTCACACAGCCAGACACCGGGGGAGAGATGGACAGAGTTAGAACGAGGGAGAGAGGATGTGGGGAGTAGAGAGGGGGAGAGAAAGAGAGACGGTGACAGAGTGCCGTCAGAGGACAGAGCAAACAGCCCAGGGAAGAGCCACCAGCCTAGGACAGAGCAAACAGCCCAGGGAAGAACCACCAGCCTAGGACAGAGCAAACAGCCCAGGGAAGAGCCACCAGGCCTGGGTACAGCGAGCAGCTCTGGTCATGGTCTGGTAGTGCCTCTAATTAACCCCATGAGACCATAGCCCCTTGTTATCCCTCTCCATACAATTCCACAGTCTACTGTGAATCATACTTGGTGCCACAGTCTACTGTGAATCATACTTGGTGCCACAGTGTAATGTGAATCATACTTGGTGCCACAGTGTACTGTGAATCATACTTGGTGCCACAGTCTACTGTGAATCATACTTGCTGCTACAGTCTACTGTGAATCATACTTGGTGCCACAGTCTACTGTGAATCATACTTGCTGCTACAGTCTACTGTGAATCATACTTGCTGCTACAGTGTAATGTGAATCATACTTGGTGCCACAGTGTAATGTGAATCATACTTGGTGCCACAGTGTAATGTGAGTCATACTTGCTGCTACAGTGTAATGTGAATCATACTTGCTGCTACAGTGTAATGTGAATCATACTTGGTGCCACAGTGTAATGTGAATCATACTTGGTGCTACAGTGTAATGTGAATCATACTTGGTGCCACAGTGTAATGTGAATCATACTTGCTGCTACAGTGTAATGTGAATCATACTTGCTGCTACAGTGTAATGTGAATCATACTTGCTGCCACAGTCCATACTTGCCAACCTTGAAACCAAAAGAATTGGGAGGATTTCCAAACAACAGCGGTTCTCTACACAAAAAAATCGTTTTGATAGAGAATTGTGGCAATGAAAATCGGGAGTCTCCCCTGAAAATCGAGAGGGTTGGCAACTATGCCACAGTCTAAGGTGAATCATGTGTGTAATGCTAATCACAGTCTTGGACTTAGAACACATACCACTGTGACCTTTGGGAGGAGACAAGAAGTCCCACGACTGAAACAACTGAAAAATAACCCCTGCCCCCCCCTCCCTAAGGTTTACAAACAGCTCTGCGGCGGGCGCCGCTACGCTCCACTCCACCCTGGGAGACGCCGTCCAATAGTGGTCATTAATATTTCACGTGGAGGGAGTGCAGCGTGAAGGCTCACTTCAAATCCAAAGCGTCTCGACCTATCTCCCCTCCTCTGGCCCACCTCTGACCCCTCCTCTGGCCCCTCCTCTGGCCCCACCTCTGACCCCTCCTCTGGCCCCTCCTCTGGCCCCTCCTCTGACCCCTCCCCTGGCCCCTCCCCTGCCCCCTGCTCTGACCCCTCCTATGGCCCACCACTGGCCCACTGGTGTCTCCTCAGCATGCAGAACGGTGAGGAGAAGGCAGACCCCAGACTCTGTGTGTACCGCGCGTGTGTGTGTGTGTGTGTGTGTGTGTGTGTGTGCAGAGAGAGAGAGAGAGAGAGAGAGAGAGAGAGAGAGAGAGAGAGAGAGAGATCATACATTTAATAACAGAGCGAGAGCCAGAGGCTTCTTTTCCGCTTCAATTAGAGAAGGCAGCCGACAGGCAGACCTAACAGTGACACAACAATCAACGCAAGCACGCACATGCGCACACACACATGCGCACACGCACACGTACACACGCACGCACGCACACACAGACACACACACACACACACACACACACAGACAGAAAGATAATTACGTTGCGAGAGCCAACAACCAACCGTGAAGAGGCAAACGACTTTCTGGCTTTGGTGCACATGATGGTCTGTGGTATGAATAAAACAGACAGAGGAGAGGGGGACCCAAAGAGAGGGAGGAGAGAGAGGGAGGGAGGGGTGAGAGAGAGAGAGGGTGAGAGAGAGAGAGAGAGAGAGAGAGAGAGGCAGAGAGAGAGAGAGAGGAGAGAGGGAGGGAGGGTGAGAGAGAGAGGGAGGGAGAGAGGGTGACCGAAAGAGAGGGAGGAAGAGAGGGAGGGAGGGTGACCGAAAGAGAGGGAGGGAGAGAGGGTGACCGAAAGAGAGGGAAGGAGAGAGGGAGGGAGGGAGGGAGGGTGAGAGAGAGAGAGAGTGAGGGAAAGGGAGGGAGGGTGAGAGAGAGAGAGGGAGAGGGAGAGAGGGAGAGAGAGAGAGAGGGAGGGAGAGGGAGGGAGGGAGAGAGAGAGAGAGAGAGGAGGGAGGGAAAGAGAGAGAGAGGGAGGGAGAGGGAGGGAGGGTGAGAGAGAGAGAGAGGGAGGGAGAGGGTGGGAGAGAGAGAGGGAGGAGAGGGAGAGGAGAGAGAGGGAGAGAGAGAGAGGGGGGAGAGAGGGAGGGAGAGGGAGCGGTCCACGAGAGAACGACTGCTGGAAGAGCAAGTGAGTTAGACAGTGTGTCTGTGCGTGTGTGTGTGTGTGAGTGAGTGTGCTACATGTTGAGCGCCCGAGCCATGTTCGGTGAGGTGATTCTCATCCTCCTACACACAGATCTACATCAAGCACACAATGCGCCTGCGTATTACACAAAAGCACCTATTGCATGGATTCTCATCCTCAAACACCTTCAGCACAACCACACACACACACACACACACACACACACCACACACACACACACACACACACACACACACACACACACACACTCACACACACACACACACACACACACGCACACACACACACACACACACACACACACACACACAGAGAACCACACACACACACACACACATACAGAATCACACACACACACACACACACAGAACCACACACACACACACACACACACTCACAACCACACACACACACACACACACACACACACACACGACGCACACATCAACAGGTGTCTTGGCACCACTCTGTACGTGGTCTTTAAACAGGTCCTGCGTGAAAAGCCATCATGGAGATGGAGCCAGACCGTCGCGAGCACATGCTCCCTAACACTTCCGTCTGGTGACATGCTATCACCAGAACGCCATGGGGTCCCTCCACTGAAAAGGCCCGCCGCAGAAATTATACATGGATTCCATCCATCAATATGACTGCAGCAATTATAGGCCTCATCCATCAAACAGAATCCAGGGCAATAAAAATGCCGGACAGGGAGAATGATTGTCGGACTGACTGCAGAGAGAAACACAGAGAGAGAGAGGGAGAGAGAGAGAGAGAGAGAGAGAGAGAGAGAGGGGGGGGGGGGGGAGAGCGCGCGTGAAAGAGAGAAAACGAGAGGGAGAGAAAACGAGAGGGCGAGAGAGTGAAAGAAAGAGAAAAATTACATGTGAGCAGTATTCAGAAAGCTTTCAGCTGGAGTAGGGGGAGCGATGGATCGGTGCCGCAATGAGCCAACGCCAGGGGCCAAACGTTCAATGCAGACTATCAGGTGGTTCGAGGGCGGTTAGCGTTTGCTCATTAGCCATTTTTGCTTAAAAGATCTCGAAATGAACAGGAGTATCAGTAAAACACGATGGTCTCTGTGTGTCCGCACTGTTTTCCTTACAGTTGACTTGGATGGCCACAGTTGTACACTGTGTTGGGCTCACAGTGGATCTGTGACAGGCTTGGTACGACCACATTTAGGCTTGGGTGACTTTGTCCTTTTCGTCTCAGATTTCACCTCCTAAACTGACTCCGCAGGGGAACTTGTGTCTCCGTACGTTTCATTGCAAGGCGCTACAAACTAAACGTGGCGCCTCCCACTGGAAATCTGAGCAGAGCCAGCCGTGTGGATAGACAGATGGGGGGATGCTCCTTCACAGTGGGATTCATCCACTCAAGCGTTACTACAAGTATTTGAATGCTTTTCAAATACAACTTGACCTAGCTAGGGATTCCCCCCTCAACGAGAGTCACAATGGGCAGTCTTGCCCTCGAAACGTGACTGCCCGCCTCAAACAGCGATGGCGAGGTCAACCGCAACGTGATTTGAAATTAGCATGGCGATCAGGTCTGTGTCAGACGTGCTGTCCAAACACTGGCGGTGCTGAAAGGGCCTTTTCCTCAGCAGGCTATGCGGCAGACACCGAAAGCAGGGGAACGTATGACGTGATTACATGATTGGTAGGATCCGCCTGGTACATAGCGTGTCTGTGTGCCCGCATGCATGTGGCAATGAGTCATGCACGTGTGCCATGACAACAGTGGGGGGTAACAAGGGGCAACAGGTGTGGGGGCCATTTTCTAAAGCTACACCCTAAATGTGAGTTCTGCATCATGAACTCTTTAACCCAATCTACTCTTTGGGTAATACAACGTTGTGAACCAAATTACTACAGGTGATTCATTGAGAGTATTTTAGATGAAATATCATTTGCATTGTAGCTGAATGAATGGATAATAAGATCAACATATGCAAAGGTGCTGGAACCGAAAGCCAACAGGCAAGGAATCAACACCTAATTATTCTAGTCAATTTATATGCAAAATTGACTATGCATGATAAATGTAATTTCATTTACATTTGGTACAATTATAGCATTTTATGGTTTTGAAGGGTTTCTTAAAGCTTGGCACATTGTTTGCACAGGTCGTTTTTAAATCTCCATCCTGATCAATAATAGTATTGCCTACAGTTTAAATTCCTGCATATTATAAAATGAGCTAAAAGACTCACCTAATAATGTCATCGTTGTGGCCCAGGTAAAACTTCTGTGTGTGTTCTCTGGTGTTGTAAACCACGCCAACGCCAGCCACAAAGTAGACTACTTCTTTACCGGCTGTGTAGTACAAGTTGTTTCTGCACTGGTGTCCCCGGTAACCGTAAATCCACTCCAATCTCAGCTGGCAACGGGGAGCAGTCCGGTCCGCCATGATCTGACGGACAACTTATTTTTTGTTTCTGTGAAAATATTATTCCACCACCGGCCAAAAGAAGTAGGTTATACGACCACCGCAGCACGCTGACATGTATGAGAGATTATGAGCACTCACCCACTGGTGAAATTACAACAATTAATGCAGACATTTCCCCCACAGCAATCACAGCTTAGTGCAGTTCTCTACTGTCCGCCAGCTGTGTCACCTTTAGAGAGAGCAGCAGCAAGCTATAGACGCAACACCAGCTACACACCCCATTCATAATTTCTGTTTAACCTGTATGTAGTCGGTTGCCTAAAAGATTTCTGATACAAATATCTTGTGATTTTTTTCTGTTGGAAAATGTTTAGGCCTACCCTTACCACTAACTGTGTCTCCAAAGTGATCTTTGTCCAGTTTCAAATATTACATTTTACAAAAAGCGTTTTAAAACCGAGTCCCTTGTAAAGAGGGACTATATTGAGCGAACTGGGCGAAAACACAAACCGCAAATGAACACAACTGGTAGGATGCAGCGGCTGTTGAAATATAATCCGCACACTAATCCTCCGCTGTGGCATCAGACAATAGATACAACGGCTTTATCTGTATTTCCCTAGACAATAAGTACAAACTAAATATCTACAATCAAAGAAGTCCAACAATAGGCAGAAGTGCCAACCACAAAATCCTTCACAAATGTGTTCGGTGTGGTTGAACATATGAGAAACCTAAAACAGTCGTGACGAAAACATTCTTGTTATCCACGGTGATTCACTCTGAAATGCGAGCACAGCCCGATTTGACAGCCACAGCTGGTTTGACTGCGCCGACGCTGATAGCTCGATGACAGACAGTCTCCCCCAAAATGCAAACGATCTTCCCCGCTAACTTCCATGCAGAGGAAAACAATCCATTGGTTTACAAAAGCTGCCGCTCTTCCCGACTCCACGGCATCCCCCAGCATCTCAAACCGATGATGGGAGAAAGTCCAGATTCTCGGTTGCGCGAGCAAGCATCTTGAACGACCAAGCTTTTTCTGTCTCGGCAAAATAAACAGGCTTGACACGCAAGGCAGAGTTAAGCTTCTTTGTTATTCATTGGTTATAAATATTTACGTAGAAACGTAATGGAGACTTCTCCCTTCAAGTATTTTCGACACAATATTTTTTCCTCTCTGGCTTAGAAGTAAAAGGTAACCACGGCGTACGTAGGACCACCCCTGCCCTATCATCTGTGTATGAGCCGCCAACTGCAAGGGTTTGTGGGCATTGATGTTTTTATGTCATTTATAAGCCTCATGTTTTTTTTTAATCGCTAGGAAATTGCAAAGGACTACAAATACCAGCCAGCAACGCCACGCTGCTGTCCTTGGTACTGAAACAGATCGCGATGGCAGAGGGGCGGGTTGGTAGAGAATGCTATATTGATCAGATTGAATATCGCTCATATCTCCGTATTTTTGCGTGATTTTAGAGAATAGTTGTAGTTATACTGTAAATATCTATCTACAGTGAAGATTTCGTCAGCTTGCTTTTTAAGAAGTGTTCCAATCAAGCAATTGAAGGAAATAAATATTGTGTCCAGGATATACGTAGTTTAAAATATTTTGGGCAAAGTATTTCTGTGCTAATACCGCTTGTGGTTTTGAATGTCACGCATTATATTTGCTATTCTATGGAAACGTTTCTCACAGCAAGAGTCGGCCTAATGTCTGTAATGGTTGTTCACCACTTTCAGTGTGACAGGTGAGACATCTCTCCAGGCGGGAGACGGCATTCCGAAGTTCAAACACACAACTCAACCACAAGCCTGCGGGTTCTGGAACCAGCAGTCTTGGACCATGGAACGTGCGCCCCCCCTCTAAGAGAGGGCTAGATGTTAAGTAGAGCATGTCATGGCCGACCCCTCTCTCCCTTCTTCATATCACTCCAGGCTAGCTGAATGTTCTGAAGCTGGAGTAATGTAGCAGAACATTCTTCACAGGGCCTGCTCCAGGGGGTCCCTCTTGGTTCTCGAGTGGGAGAGGTTTGGAAAAGCTTCTTTATCTTTTCAGCGTGTTGACTCTCTGGCTGCTTTTTTTTTTGCTGTGCGTGTGTGGGTGAGAAGGGGGATGGAACAGGAGGGGAGGATGGGACTTTCAACTGGCAACTTCCAAGATGTTTGCCTTAGCCCTGACAACGGTTGCCAAAGGACTTGAAGCACGCAAACCAACACACAATTCCTCAGCCTATCCGTTAGTGGGCTGACACCCGACAACAGGCGTAGACTAACCTCTTATGTCTTCAAACCATAGCAACCAGGTTCTGCTTTCACATCCACAGAGGGTCACTCCTAGCGTTTCATGTTTGTTTACAATCTGGCCTCAGCACAACCATAGCAATAACCATGGCAATAAACAAATCGGCAACTGTGCAACACAGATACATTTTCTAAGCAAATGAGAACATTATGGTCTTTGTTTCCACGCTGTTAGTTTTAAAATCTAGTTTATTATTACAAACAAGTCCATTTAATTGGTTGTCATGTTTAGTGGACGTACCAGTTGTATATATGACAGTATCGGAATTAGAGCCAGGAGCAAGAGTGTCTACCAAATGAGGAGAGAGAGCTGAGGTTCTTGATACTTACCCCAGCAGCAGAAGTCTGTGTGGTAATAACGATCATCCCAGAGAAGTCTCTCTAAGCTCTGCAGGGTGAAGAGCAATTCAGTGGTCCTCTGGCTCCCTCTTGTGACTAGGGGAAACATCACGGCCTACACTAAATTATTAATTAAATGCTACATTATTTCTTTGGTACAATCAATTCACAGTAGTTTAAAGGCTTTTGATATTGATATCAGGTTAACAATTAAACCTGGCCAGTGATACAGCAGTTATACTCTGTCATAGCCCCCACTATTACTCCTCTTTGACCCGGGCTGTTTTATTGTTATTCTTAATTTGCACACTAAAGTAGAGCGCTAACTAAAGGCGTAAAGGCAGACCTATACGTGTTTGTGTTTGTACATCTGTGTGTGTGACAAAAAGGGGGTGGAGATGTTGGGCTGCATCATGAACCTGCCTTTCTGTTGCAGAACATACTAAGAATTACCTTCGATATCGAGGGCAGTGTTCAAAGTGGTGAATAAAGCTCCACTCTAACAATGGAACACACTCCTTTAGATTAGTACAGGTTATAGTGCACATCCCTGCAGGCCTAAAGGATAGGAGGTAAGGGAGATTATTCTACAGACTCAACTCAGATACTACAACTGCACAGACAGACCTAACCATGGTTCCTATCGACGTAAATACCTAACTCCAATCCTGAACAAAAAGAGACAGAGTAGTAATTTTAAAAGCATTTTAATGGCTTTTTGCACATATTTAACAGAGAGGGTAAAAGTCTACGGGTGCAGTTTCAACTACCAGTGACCTTGGTCCATATCATATCAACTAACAAACCTACCGCCCACCCCATTCCGCAAATCTAACTCCCCACCCCCATCGTGGCATTGTCGATTGTGCAACATGAAGAAATATATTGTTACTATAGTTACAGTGACAGAGGAATGCACACTATTTATTTATCAAATAGCAAGAGAATGTAGCAAAACATGATAATGACTCATAAGAAGAATGCAGTGCTATCGCCAACAAGCAAGCAACCATTTTTTTCTGCAACATTTCAGAGTAAATGCTTTAGAATCCACTTGGCCACTCCACAACAATGCATAAAGTGTTTATAGTACATCTATTCTTTATACTTTTTCGTACTAAATAAATCTTAATAAACATACATCATAAATGCAACTCAAAATACAAAGGAAAACAAAACATTCTAAATACTCAAAAGGACAGAATCATGTTTTGAAAAATACCTACAGAAATTAAACTTATTGGGGGTCCTAGTTCTTCAGTGAATATCAGACATTCTTCCTGGTCTTAATTAAACGAGCCCTGCTAACACAGTTATTATGTCCGACTCTTAAGATTCCTTCATTCAAAGCTTAAGTGTACATTAAGATGCCAATAAGTAGAACGGGTACTATAATGAAGATTACATGGTTTTGTAGGTCTTATTAGTCAACGTGAAATTAAAACACAGGTTTTTTTTTTTTTTATAGTTTGTTATGCACAAGTTATACACACATTTCAAAGCACCGCAGACTCAGGTTTGTTCAACCACAGAGAAGAATGCAAGTCATCTCTCAAAGACAGGCCTCACAAAACTGAGGACAGAGCCTAGAAACAACGCACGCGTACAAAAACAAAAAAACAACTGGGGGAAGGGAGGGGGGGGGGGGGAGAAAATAACAAAAGCAAGAAAAGCGGCAGATGAAAAAGCAGGAAAAACATTGGCGATATAAGAAAACACAAAGAAGAAAAAAATTGGAATAAATCAGAAACTCGTCCATCGCGTGTTATTCGGCGACTAAACTCTGGATGGTTTTTCACAACTGCAGCTGCCCAAAGCATTCACATAAAGGGGGGCGGGGGGGGTTATCTTTTAAATCAATTGGTCATCTTTTTAGTTTTTCGTTCCTTATTTAAAAAAAGAAAAACGCTGCTTTGTTGAGCTCTGAGCCTGGCTGGAGGTGGATAGGCACAGAGTGTAGTAGAGTTTTGGCTCTGAGCTTGCATGCTGGAGTCTCGCTTTAAGGAAGGGGGGAGGGAGAGAGGGGAACGGGTGAAGGAGGGGAAAATGGAGACGGGCACTTTTGGGGAATTTGTCCCGTGACTTTGGGCACCAATCTTGGATCAACATTCTTTTAACAGGTCTCTACTTTAAAGATACTCTCAGTATGAAAGATGAACTGTGTGGTAAATGACCCCTCTAAAAGGCAAAGACCAGAGTAAATCAAGAGAACACCCTCCCCACCGATCGACTGAAACATTTACATCAGCTTGACTACAAGCAAACGGTCTCGTTTCACACCATCTCTGTCTCCACCAGGACACACTGCTGAGCTTATCAGAACTGAAGAGAAACACACCTGTTAAACCCAAGACCAGCGTCTCTAGAAACAGAACAAACCTTTTGACCTTTGGGGGAGGGCGAGATGAAGGGAGGCGGGGTGGAGAGGGAGGGACACGGGGGGGGGGGGGGGGGGAACTCTACTTCTTTTTGCTGAACAAGCTGAAGCGTTTTTCCTTGTCTTTCTCTCGTTTGCCAGGGCTGGATTCGGCTGCTATGGCGACGGTGGCGGGCAGCGTCTGAGCGCGTGCGGCGGTGGGGGTGCTGTGACTGCTGGGAGTGACCTCTGACTTGCTGTCACCTGACACGGCGCTGTAGATAGCCTGGATCCAGCCACTCATCTCGTCCTGGCGGACAACACGCAGAGGCGTTAGAGGTACACGCACGCACGCACGCACGCACGCACGCACGCACGCACGCACGCACACACACACAGTAAACTAAAAAGATTAAAAAAAATTATTTCAAAACAAAACAAAACAAGAAAAAATATCCCTTACTTCATCTTTGGCTTGGAAGAGATACTCATTCCCGTCGGTAATTCTGTGACAAAAAGAGAGGAACATTTTGTCACGCTACGGTTTGAACCCTCATCCATTAAAGACGCACCGTTCTCTTGCATACGCGGAAAAAGTGAATCCCAGAGGAAACCCGGCTCACTTGAGTTTGAAGACGTGCTTCTTCTTCTTGTAGTCGAGCGCCACCTCCCCCACGGCATCCTTGAGGCTGACGGGGATCTCGCTGTGGTAGGGGATGCCCTGGCTGGCGCTCTTCTGGTCCTTGTAGAAGCCCATCTCGTGCTGGTTGATCACACAGTACACATGGTGCCACGACCTGCCGACACACAACACAGGTCAAACAGGAGCCCTGTGGAGGGCGTTCCACTGACAGAGCTGTGTGTGTGTGTGTGTGTGTGTGTGTGTGTGTGTGGAGAAGAGGATGGAGGTAGAATGGAGTTGACTATGAGGAAAAGGGTGAGGCAGGGACTAGGGGAGGGGAGAGCACAGATAGACAGAAGTACTGCAGAATAAGAGAGCGCAAAGAGAGGGGAGGAAAAGAGACAGAAGAGCACTGTGTGTGTGTGTGTGTGTGTGTGTTTGTGTGTGTGTGTTTAGCTGACACCACACCTGCTTGAAGCCTTCTTGTTGTGCCCCTCCCACTCGTGCTTGCGGTGCAGGAAGCCCTCCATTTGAGAGGTGGGCGCTTCCTGGGGCTTAGCCGGCAGCGTGGCTGCCTGGCTGGCCTTGGCCTTGCGGGCGGCGCTGGGTGACCCCCCGGGGCTGGGCTCGGCCACGCCGTTCACGATGTCACTTCCTTCGCCGTTGTCCTGGAGGGAGAGAGGAGCGTTAGATAGGGGCTGGTAATGGAGGCGTTAGACTGAATGATGCACATGCAGGCACTCACCCACACACACACACATACAGTCACATATCATGAATACAAATTCAGATATCGGCACACACCCATTTACACACACGCTCACAAAAAAAACAGAAACGCAAAAACAAAAACACACACACACACACACACAGCTTCACAGGAAATGTAGAGTTATCAGTATAGCTTCATGCAGAGCAGGATAAGAAGCTTTGTGGAAATGTTTGGAATGCCTTTCCTTACAGTCTCTGTATCACCACTAACATAAAAAGGAAAGGCAAATCATCCATAGAAAAAAAAAGTAACACAACAAAACTCAGCAAAATGTGTTAAATAGACTTGAATCAAAATTTTCAAATCATGTTTTCTAAAATTATTGGGCTTCGCTACAACGGCCTCGAAGGGTTAAATGTGGTCTTAAACCGTGTCAGCTCAGCGTTGGCTATCAGTGGGATTACAGCATGATTACAGCACGGACAGAAGAGAGAAACAGACGGACATCCCAGAGGCATGCAAGATCAATAATACAGACATGCCCATCCCTCCACTCCCCACCCAGCACAACCGTTTGTTCACAGAAAGACAGAGGAAGGAATCGCTAGCGAAAAGGTGGGGGGAGGTAGGGGGCACACACCAGCACGACAAAATCCCAAACAATTAGCAAAGAAATTGCTTGAACTCATTATTGATTTTGAGTATCATTATTGGACAAGTGAGGGGAGAATGCGGTTGGCCAATTATTGAAAGATGTTTTTTTTTGCACACCACACCCACTCCAATCTGGCACTTATTACCCAGTTACTGAGCTCTTCAGGTGGCTGGACCAATGGTGGATGCTCTTACTGAGAGCTGGCCAGTGGCTGGACCAATCCTGGATGCAGTGTGTGAGGTCTGACACAGGGATCCTGGGTTTTGCCGCCTTTGATTGGTCACACTAAGTGTGCTATTTTTTTTTTTTTGTAATACCGCTTACCATTTTAAAAACATCATAAATCTCTAGCTGCTAGCTTTATATTTTTGGGAAAATGTACATGTAACACTAGCTATCTGTAACTCAACGTAAGACTGATTTCAAAATGTTTTGCTCAGATTAAAGCAACATAAACTACCATTTCAACAAACTAAAGAACAAATCTTACTAAACTACCCCGTGAAATGGATGGGTGACTATGTCCCTAAGCACATAAACAATGCACTACATACTACCCCAAAACATGAATTATGCAATACAACAATCCCACAATGCTTAGAGACAACGTGTGAACAACCAACCCCATGATGAAAACTAATGAGAGAACAAACAAGGAGAAAACAGTGAAAGATAATTATACCACCATGCTATCAATTATAATGACAATGACAACATCCAAGAAGGACTCTTCACACTCAACAGACAGTGGGAGAGATGGGGGGCGGGGGGTTACATGAGAGAAAACAGGAGACAACAAAACCAGCAGGTAAAAGTGGAGCTGTTTGATTCTTGCACGGTTTTATTGGGGAATGTAGGTTAGTGGGGTGGGGGGATGATTTCAGGACTGGTTGGAGATGCAATAGAACCACATTAAAGGAATAGAGGTCGTAACGATGACGATAATACAATATATATATATAGATATTTTTTTGCATTAACACAGAGAAGACGGATAACAATATGAGGAAGCGAGGGGGAAATGTTCAATGCCATCGGACAAATCATAGGTAAACATGATAAGGCCGGTAATTAGGAATGTCTTTCAACACACACACGCGCTGACACACACTCAAGATGGGGCACATGGTTTGAACAGTAGTTTGAGAATCCCTTCCACGTATGGTAGTAGTGGAATGCTACTGAATGATAGAATGATCTTGGACATGCTTTAGCTAGCAGTACGAACAGGCCATGAGAGTGAATGGAATGGGTCCACATATGGGTGAGAAGTTGCTACTCTAAGTCTAACTTTCTGTATTCCACATTATTAGAACCTACTTGAATCAATCAACCGTTATTTGAATCAAACTAGATTTAAAGGCCGGCTTGGCTTAAAAAAGGACGGTTTAATCATGTTGCGTTGATTGTTTATGTATATTAATTTATAGCTATCAGTCGTTCATATTCCACATAGTGAGTTTGTAAATGACAACGTAAATAAGAAGAAACATGAGGAATTGTGGAGAGATGACAACAGGAGTGTCAAGCTGAGAGGGGGAAGAGAGACAGAGAGAAAGAGGGAGGGGAAAAAATAAGGGACAGGAAGAGGGAAAACGAGGAAAGTTATGGAAAGAAATGTGAATAATAATGGAAGTGCTTAATAAGGCATATAGACCTACTGAATGGAGAATATTGGACTATATGTACTAATTTGAGGTCCCATAGATTACACACTGACACACACACACACACACACACACACACACACACACACACACACACAGATATGTACATTGTAGAGCAACTACCCAGTTAAATGACTACAGCAGTTCACTCTTGCCTTCCTCCGAGGAGGTACAGAAAGTTACAGTACATAAAAAAAGGATCTGATCAGTACCGATTTCTGTTCTAACTCCATCTCACTCATCCCCTTTGATGCTCTGCTCATAGTTACACTTTGGGAAAAGCAGTGTCCATTTTGCAATGCTATGGAAGGAGTAATCCCTTTCCAACACTCAGCACAAATATTTAACAATCAAAATGGCTTGACTTCCTTCAGGCTTAGCCTAGCCTCGTCCACCTATAGTACGTATTTATTGCTGCCACGGTAATGGGTACCAGATGGTTCTAATCAATTAAAGTATGAAACATAACGGGCCTGCATTCAATTAAAAAAAAGTTCTTTGAACAATGGAATGAAAGTCAAATTACTAATTGGTCATAAAAGGCAGCAAGTACTGGAATTATTCCCAATTCGGCCCCAACTGAATTGAAGGAGACGATAAGTTTACAAATGCTACTACAAAAAAAACTACAATCAGCAAAGCAACATCCTAAATGTCAAAGCTTTACGCAAATACGATGAAAGACAGAAAACAGCATGGGAATGATAAATAAGGACTAAATAAGTAAACTATGAATGAATGGCAAAACAGTGTGTGTGTGTGTGTGTTAGTGTGTGTGTGTGTGTGTGTGTGTGTGTGTGTGCGTGCGTGCGGGGGGGTGGGTG
Organism: Galaxias olidus; assembly: GCA_026901105.3. Classification (NCBI taxonomy): domain Eukaryota; kingdom Metazoa; phylum Chordata; class Actinopteri; order Galaxiiformes; family Galaxiidae; genus Galaxias; species Galaxias olidus. The sequence continues at coordinate 24,715 of JAPMUY010004701.1, forward strand.
GGGGGGGTCAGGGCGCGGCCTTGCCGCCCCGTTCGGTGCCGGCTCTGCGGTTCTGGAAGCAGCTGCTGTACTGCTGGTAGGCAGGGGAACGGTAACTAACCCTGGGAGAGTCCTGGTCCGACGGCAGCCCGTTCTGGGACACCTGCTCTCCCTCCCTGGAGACACACGCCATGGAGACATAGTGTTACAGCGACATCCCATACACACACGCCATGGAGACATAGTGTTAGAGCGACATCCCATACACACACTGATGCACACACACACCATGGAGACATAGTGTTACAGCAACATCTCATACACACACTGACACACACACATGCAATGGAGACACACTGTTAGAGGGACTTTCCATACACACACTGACACACACACACACACACACACACCGTGGAGACAGTGTTAGAGGAAGATCCCATACACACACACACACACACACACACACACACCATGGAGACGCAGTGTTAGAGGGACGTCTGACGCACACACACACACACACACACACACACACACACACACACACACACAGACAGAGAGTGAGGGCTCACCTCTGCTGTGGTGGGGCTGAGTCAGTGACCTCAGCAGGGGGGGGCTGTCTCCTTTTCTCTTCCTCCTCTTGCAATCTTCTCACTTCCAATAACTCCATCTAGGAAAAATACACACGCGGTCGCATAGATCCAGCTTTAAAGAGATTAAATTTGCACACACAGCTTGTGGACCTAGTCCAATCTAAACAGGATTTGAGACGATCGTTCACTGAGCAGCAGTAAACCATAACATGAGACACCCAGCTAAATGGATCAACCATCCCCCGGGAGCGATCTAATCAGATCTAAAGGCCGTTTCTCCCTGTGCGGGTGTGGGTCACTGCGGGCCTCACCGTAGTCAGTCTCTCCAGGGCGGAGAAGCGCTCCTCCCAGGTGGCGGCGGACTTCTCGAAGGCCTCGTGGCGTTTGATGAGCTTCTCCACCTCGTCCACGCTCAGGCCCATCTCCCGGCTGGAGAGGTAGGGCTCCTGGCCCAGCAGCCAGGCCTCAGCCACGCCCGCGTCCCGCGAGAACTGGTGCACCTCCAGGACTGGATGACCGGACGCACGGAGGATGGACACACACACAAAACAAAAGAAGTAAAACTCGAGCAATTTTCATTAATCTGTGTGGTCGCCCTTGCGTGATTGGAAGGAATTCCTCACCCAATCTAAGCCACTCCCATCGATCCTCCCACTTGTCAATCATGTCTTTCCTCTTGTCCGTCAACTGTAACAACTTCTCTTTGATCTGAGGCGAAGACAATGACAATTCGATTATTAACACTGGCCATCCACTGAAGATCACACTCAAAACTCAACATAGTGGAGCACCCTATCACCACGAGAAGGGCATGGAACATCAGAGACACAAACGTTTTTCAAAAAGACAGAACGCCAGCGTGACTGAAGGACAGCGTCTATAGTGGTGGTATCGGGGTGTGGACCCACCTCTTCTGCTGCGTAGTGTTTCCGTGCCAGCAGGGCCTTGCCCAGCTCGATGCAGGTGGTAAAGCTGTCGTTACGGGCGTCGATCTCCGCCTTGATGCCCTGGTGGTTGTTCATCAGGAGCTCCACGGACGACACGTCCCTAAGTAAACGATAACGAGGAATGTCAACAACAACAACAACAACAAGAAAACCCCACGACACCGAAATCCATCTCTGCCAGGATGTCTTAAATGGTTCTGTCCAGGAAACCTAAAGTAACCAGGTAAGCCTGTTGGACCAGCGCTATCTGGCCATTTATCCTTAGTAGGGTAATCCTGTCGGAGGAGCGCTGTCAGATTCAGGACAGTCCTTAGTAGGATAGTTATGCCTGTTCCAGAGGAAGTACTCTGATTATTGGTTTGCACTGAATCAACCTCTTTTGATTTAATAGACCTCTATTACCCCTCGCTTCACTTACTTCTAGTGTTTTGTTTTTATAACTGTTTACTATTAGTATTATCCTGCTGCTCTAATCAGACCTGACATTTGTGCCATCAATCAGTCATTCAAGCTTTAAAATCTTTGTAGTTTTTCTTTCTTTTTACAGAAACATTTTCTCTCTTGCTTCTCTTCTGTTCCTCTCTCTCTCTCTCCGCTGTGTGCCAAACGGGGTTAACGCGGCATTAGAGGCCGAGCTCTGTCGAGCTGGCCGGTCCACATCCACCCTGCTGACTGGCATTAGCACACACTGCCTCGGCGGGAAAATAGGAAGGAGAAGAGCAGATGAGATCACTGGCACGCAGAACGAAACCCTGCGGACACACAGCGCCATGTTCTCCTGCAAGCAGTACAGTACTGTCTAAAAAAAGGACTGGCCCGTGGGCAGTGGAAACGCAACTCGCGCCATCTTCCAAACGCAACCTCGCCTGCCAACAGCAAAAACACAACCCAACTGTCGTGGCACCAGTCAGGAACAAATCAACGTTAGGGGAAATTAAATTACGCAGATAAAGAGGTTTTAGGATCACGTATAAACATAATTGGATTGTGTCGGCCACACAAACACCTGTGTGTGGTGAACGTGATAAGGTGGACTCTTATTGCTATTGGCAGAGGCTAAGATCCATAGCAGCGCCCTGTAGGGAGCCCATGCAAGGTGATCCTAAACGAAGGATTACCTCCAAAGGAAAACAGAGGTGATCCTAAACGAAGGATTACCTCCAAAGGAAAACAGAGGTGATCCTAAACACAGGATTACCTCCAAAGGAAAACAAAGGTGATCCTAAACACAGGATTACCTCCAAAGGAAAACAGAGGTGATCCGCTATGAGCCACGCCTTCATAATCAATCCCACCGAGGGGCCGGGACCACATCACGCGACGGCGACTCGACGAGATTAAGACGGTCAGCCCCCCAGAGGTGTGTGTGTGTGTGTGTTTGCCTGTGTTTGTGTGTTAAGCGGTGGCCCAAAGCTGCTTACTACTGAACTCCAAAGATTACTCACCTCCTTTGACCGGACGGAGGGATGGACAGGATTGAACAGACGAGTGCTTAACGAGAGAACACTCAACGCTTAACCCCTAATCCGCAAGCAGTCCAGATTCCTGATCCCAAAACATCGCGGCTGGGTTTGTTAAAACGAGCTGGCCCTACTCGTCCCGGACCCAAAGCCACCAACGTTCACAGAGTTTGCGTCGGTGAGATCTGGTGGTTGGGGGTGTGTGGTGGTTCAGAAGGACTCGTAGTGAGCGTTCCAGCCTGGAGCTCTGGTTCTTACCGGGGTTTCTCCTGGGCCTGGAGCTCTGGTGCTTACCGGGGTTTCTCCTGGGCCTGGAGCTCTGGTTCTTACCGGGGTTTCTCCTGGGCCTGGAGCTCTGGTGCTTACCGGGGTTTCTCCTGGGCCTGGAGCTCTGGTGCTTACCGGGGTTTCTCCTGGGCCTGGAGCTCTGGTTCTTACCGGGGTTTCTCCTGGGCCTCGATGAGCCGGATGACGTCCTCCATCCACAGCATGAGGTCTCGCACCATGCTGAAGAAGCGGAACTTGTCCCCCGTTTCCAGCAGCTTGACGCGACGCCCGTCCGCCGCTTCCAGAAGGTTCTTCCAGGCCTCCAGAACCTGAGCCAACAGAGAGAGAGACCGGTCAGGCACTAAAGGGACTTACAAGTGTTAAACCCACATTTAGGTTCTGATAGCTTTAATGATTGCTTTTTCTTCCGGAACAGGCTGCCGTTTATGTGTGGGAGCACTCTGCCATGACATTGTGTGCCGACGCTAAGAGGTGAAGTGAAGCGGAACGTGATCGGACCTCTCCCTCCCTCTTCTGGATGTCGTCGGCCTTGTCTCCGGCGTAGGCCGACTGCAGACGCACCGCGTCCTCCTGCAGCTGGCGCACCTGGGGAGGGGTCGAGAGGAGAACCGGAGCGGTCAGGAAAAGTCGCCATCGCAGACCAGCCACATCTTTTTTCAATGTAACCTTACACATAAGACTTCCTCATAAGAGCGTTGAATTATTACATTCAAAAGCATCTACCACTCTTCACTGGTTCTTCATTCATTTACTGTGGTCTCACTCTCTCACTCCCACTCACTCCCACTCACTCACTCTCCCACTCCCACTCACTCCCACTCACTCACTCTCCCACTCCCACTCCCACTCCCACTCCCACTCCCACTCCCACTCCCACTCCCACTCCCACTCCCACTCCCACTCCCACTCTCTGTCAGACGTGTACCTGCGTTCCCAGGGCCTGGATGTCATGCTCGAAAGTGGTGTGCATCCTCTGCAGCGTCTCCACCGTGTTCTGGTCGCGGCCCAGCTCCTCGGGGAGCTTCTTGTGCTTGTCCAGGATGCGGCCCAGGATCTCCTTGGCGTCGTGGTAGAACTTGTGCAGCTCGAAGGAGGCGGAGAGGATCTGCGTGCGCGTGTCGATGAGCTCCAGCAGGTCGGCCCAGGCCTCGTTCAGGCCGTCCTTCCACTCGGCGATGGTGGCGGCGTCGGCGTGCCCTGAGTTGATGAGCTCGTCGGCCAGCTGGTTGACCGAGTCCACGCGCTCCTGGCCGATGTTGCCCGTGTCGCGGGCGAACTCGCGGAAGCGCTCCTGCAGCATCTGGTGGGGGTGGAGGGTGGTGGAGAGCAGAGGGGTCAGATAGGGAGAGGTGAGTGGTCGTCGTCTTTACTTTTTTTGACGACGCCCTGATTAATCTTTTTTGTACGCAGCACTGCGCACTCATTTTAGGCAGGGGGTGCTGTGTTGAAGGCACTGTGTTGTGAGGGTGGTCACACCAAATTTCATAACGATTTTCTTCTCATTCGCTTTGTATTTGATGAATTGATAAACAAGAAATAAACAATTGGCATTTATATTTTTGTTGAAAAGCATTCTTCTTCTAAAGCCTTTTTTCCCCCCACACACCTGCCTAAAACGTTTGCCCGGTGCGGCACATCTCCCACAGTGCCTCTCAGGGAGACGGTGGGGGCGGGGCCTACCGTGACGTGCTCGTAGTCCTGGCCCAGCTCGTGGGAGCCGGCCACCACCTCCCGCTCAGCGATCCACTGCTCCAGGTCGTCCACCTCGCGGTTCAGCTGGAACAGACGCAGCCGCTCGTCCAGCTTGCCTCGCCGCTCCTCCGACAGGTCCTTCAGCCCGGCGTACAGCTTGTCCACCTGGGACTGACGCATCCCGATACGCTCGCTGGAGGACGGGACGGGGACGGGGACGGTTAAAGGGAGGGCGTGAAAGAGGGGAAAAGGAAGGAGGAGATAAGAGAAAAGGGAGCGCAGGTAAAAAAAAGAAATAAGAGTGAAAGCTTTTTCTAAAGACATATTCTATTCGTTTTAGGATTCTAATCCTCAAAACTTTAAATCCAGGAGTGCTGATATTAAATAAAGTCATAGTAACGGAGCTAAGCGCATAACTCCGTTCAATGATGACGTCAGGAGATTGGGCTTTTTAAGCCTGTTCGTTAAACCATTCCGTTAGCCCTTTCAGCAGTGAGGTAAAGCCTCCGACCCCTGACCCCTCACCTCTCAGGGTGCTCGGCGCCCACCAGGCCCCTGCTGGTCTGGGACAGCTGGTGGACTGTCTCAGCGTAGTCCTCCACAGCCTGCTCCAGGATCTGGTGCTTCTTCAGCATGGCCACCGAACTCTGCTCGTCCTGGTGAGGCAGATAGGCAGAGACAGAGAAAAAGAGAGGAGGAAAGACGGGGACAGAGTGTGAGAGAGAGGGAGAGATAGAGAAAGAAAGAGAGAGACAGAGACAGAGAGAGAGGAGAGAGAGACAGAGAGAGAGACACACACACAGTGGTCGTGTGAGGAATCGTACCAGAGTGATATCCCACATACAGTGCTGCTGCAGTTGTTCGGTCTACAGAGAAACCTAACTTATTCAACGTTACTATCCAGTCAGGAAGCAAAACGACAAAACTAAATGTTTACTGGAACCCCAGAGGTGAAAGAGAAAGAGGAACTGTTGGAGAATGATTCAGTTCCTCTGTTTTAGAGGTGTGTGGGTTTCAGAGTAAGTAAACCGGGTCCCTGTCCAATAAACTTGGCCCCACTACCTAACTCCAAACTAAAGATTCTTCTCGCTCTAAAGACACACTAAATAACAATAACCATGTTAACGTGCTGTATCTGGGAGTCCCTCCTCGCTGTGGACACCACCCCCTCCTGGCCCTCCCCCCCGCCTACCTTGGCCTTCTCCTCGGACATCATGTAGAGCTCCTGCTCGCTCATCCAGGCCTCTGCCTCGGCCGCGTCAAAGTAGTACTGCTGGGCCTTGTGGGCCTCCTCCAGGCGGCTGTGGCGGTTCTCTGTCTCCTGGCGGATCTGGCCCCACAGCGCCTGCAGGCCGTCCAGCCGCTGGCGGATCAGCTCGGCCGTGGGGCTGCTCTCCCGCAGCGCCTGGTGGCTACGCTCGAAGATGTCGTCGTAGCGGGGCTGGTGGCCCTGGATCTCCTTCTGCAGGGTCTGGGTGAGGGGGGGGTCAGAGGTTAAAGATAGTGAGCGATGCACGCCATACAGTTAAGACGGTATATTCGTTGTTGGTCTGAGGAAATCTGGGCCCTACATCCTGCGCCTCTACAAATGGTCCACGTTTGTAGATGCTGCCTCTCACCTGGTTCTTCTTGATGAGGAGCTGCACGGTCTGGAGGTTCTGCCCGTGATCAGTGGACGTGGCCAGGGCCATCCTCTCCTCCACCCAGAGCTGTGGGACACACACACACACACACACACACACACACACACACACACACACACACACACACACACACACACACACTGTGATCCGTGCTATGGCTGAAGGCTAGTAAAGATAACGGTGGCTCGGGGCTAAGCTATAGGGTAACACCCGCGGAATGACTTTCTACACACCACCAGCTTACCAGTCACTAGAACCACAGCTAAGTACAGATGTTAAGCTCTGAGCTCAAATAAAACCACAGCTCAGTACAGATGTTAAGCTCTGAGCTCAAATTAAACCACAGCTCAGTACAGATGTTAAGCTCTGAGCTCAAATTAAACCACAGCTCAGTACAGATGTTAAGCTCTGAGCTCAAATTAAACCACAGCTCAGTACAGATGTTAAGCTCTGAGCTCAAATTAAACCACAGCTAAGTACAGATGTTAAGCTCTGAGCTCAAATTAAACCACAGCTAAGTACAGATGTTAAGCTCTGAGCTCAAATTAAACCACAGCTCAGTACAGATGTTAAGCTCTGAGCTCAAATAAAAAAAAGCAATTAGAAACATTATTAAGACGAGAGCCGTTATAATTCGAGGATCTGGAACACAGGTGCAAACACTTCAGTTCCACTGCGCTAAGACGCCATTCAACAGCCTTCCTCTTCTGCGTGAGTGCAGTCATTAGCAGAAACAAAGCCCTAATCACAGAGTCCTACATCTGCAGCCGCATCCTCACACTGGATCGACTGGGGAGTGTGTGTGGGGGGGGGGGGGAATTCACATGCAAATAAAAGAGCAACACTTGCTTAAGACGCATCTCGTCCTCTCTCTCTCTCTCTCTCTCTCTCTCTCTTCCACTTACGATCTCGTCCTCCACATCGCGGTTGAACTGGTGGATCTCGCGCGAGGCCATCAGGTTGTCCCTCCTCTTCTTCAGCGGGTCCTGCATGTCCTGGAACTTCTTCTCCACCACCGCCCGCTGGCCGTCCACCTCATCCGTGTCCTTGCCCTCCTTGCGGAGGACCTGCGCCTGGCTCTGCAGCTCCTCCACCTCCTTCTGCCGCACCTCCACCTGGCTCTCCAGCATCTACGACGCGCGCATCAGGGGACACACACGGCGACAGACGAACCAGGTCATCGTCATGGAGGAAGAGGAGGGTGCCGGAAAGGGGGAAGGGAACGAGAGAGCGAGGTTTTGGGGGGCGAGCTCTCTCTCACTCTCTCCTCCTCTCCCTTTCAGCGAGCGCTCTGCGAAACCGAGGGCACGCACTTCTCATTCCCCCGCTCTCTCTCTCTCTCTCTCTCTCACACAATCACACACTGTCTCTCTCTCCTCCGTTTTCTCAGATCAAACGAAAGCGGACAGTTTTTTTAAACATAGAGACTCTTTTAACATGCCTGGCATGGGCTTTTTATCACAGTCATGTAGCTTCACACGTTCCTCGTAAAACTCGGGCTCTCACACACACACGCGCACACGCACACACACGCAATGGGCTTTTGGGAGCTTCTCTAACAGACGCAGAGCCAGCTCCTACACACATCAAGGCGAGGAGACGATTACGTAACGTGTGTGTGTGTGTGTGTGTGTGTGTTGGGAGGGAGGGAGGGAGGGACTTATGCGCATGTGTGGGGGAGCTTGCGACTACTAGTGTGCCAGGGGGCGTTATATAAGAGCTCGCTAGTCTACTCACTACAGCCCAACCAGCAAGTATGAATGAAGGCTGCATGGTGGATAACACAAAGCTATCAGTATAATGACTAGTTAGGGATATTCTATAGATTGTTGCTATTTTCATATATTTTAAATGTCTCATAGCCATAAGACAGTGTCTGAATATTCAGGAGTGTTTGTATCAGAAAGTAAATCATCCTTTGGATAACGTTTGGTTTCAGTACCCAGGTTTTGGGGAAGAGAAACAGAGATGCCGTCTACAATCAAAGTGAAACGGGGCATTTCCCAAAACCTCCCAAAATGTGTCAAAAGGTACCAGCAGCAACGCAGTCAAATACAACATAGACAGCTATAACACTGTATGTATTATACAACTATAATACTGTGTGTATTATACAGCTATAATACTGTGTGTATTATACTGGAGGAACCAAGACAGTTTTTAACATAATTTATGGCAATACAGAAAAATTATTCCATCGGTTAATTTGCCTGTCCATCCCATATACATGGATTGATGGGGTGGGGAGGGGGGATACCTGTTGTTTCTTGAGCAGGATGTTGACGCTGGTCAGGTCCTTGCCGTAGTCGTCCGACTGGATCTGTCCCTCCAAGCCGCCCAGCCACTTGTCCAGGTCGGCACAGCTCTGGGTGAAGAGCTCCGCCTTGTTGGCGTCGAACAGGCACTTGGCCTTGGTCTGCGTGGTGGACTCCAGGTCCTCCCACATGCTCTGCAGCGACGCCAGCTTCTCCGTCACCATGGACTCCGTCTCGGGCTTTTCCGCTATCAGAGCCGTGCCGTCCTAAGGGAGGGAGGAGGAAGAGGAGAAGGAGGAGGAGGGAGGGAGGGGGTACAGACACCGTCTTTAACTGGACTGAGCTATTTTATATATATTATCTGGGGCAGCCGGCAGTCCTTCGGCTTTCGTTTTACACCCTCGTCTGCTCTGTCCGTCCGTACCTTCTGGATCTTGTCCAGCCACTCCTTGTTGGCCTGCAGCTCGGCCATGAAGGCCTGGTGCTTCAGCCACTTGCTGTGGAGGTTCCTGGCCTCGTCGTAGGACATGTCCTGGGCCGTCAGCATCTTCTCGTTGATCCACAGGGACAGCTACACACACGGGGCCGGGAGAGGAGACATAACAGGGGCAGGGGTGGGGACTGTTAATGACGGGAATACAATACGGGCGAGCATGAATAGATAGATGGAGACATGATTAAACCGACAGTGCAGTGGACCTCAACGCCGCTGGGATTTTGAGGAAGACTGACTGGGACACTTTCAGTATTTTCTAAATTCGACTCATATGTGGGTCGATGTAGGATGCGTATGTCGTTGGTGGGTCACGCGTGTGTACGTTCTCACCTCCTGACAGTCCTGCAGGAACCTCTGCAGGTCTCTGTTGTCCTTGAGCTTGTTCAGCAGGTCACTGGCCGCTTCACGGTTTTTCTTGTGTCTGCGTGCGCACACACACACACACACACACACACACACACACACACACCGGGAAAAAACATCATTAATGTACAACTTTACAAAGTAATTATTTTTATTCTATGTTGTATTTTTTTCAAAGTGTACCTCTGGTCAATGGAGTCCACCTTCTCCTGGATGCGCTCGGCGTTGACGTTGCCGTCGGAGACGAGGCGTCGCCCGGTGTCCACCACGGCGTTGATCTTCTCCTCGTTGGCGTCCATGGTGGTCATGAAGTCCTCCTGCTTCTTGATGGCCCCCTCGGCCCCCTCCAGGGTGGTGGGCATCTCTGTGTGGGCCAAGACGTACTCCTGTCGGGGGGGGGCACGGAAGACGTTAGCGGTGCATCAAACCCCCCCCCCCCCCCCCAGCTATAACAGGCAGCCACTGGAGTGGACGCTCCAAGCTATTAAGATAACTAACATATTAACTAGTGTGTGTTTGTGTCTGCCTGCCTGTCTGTTGGTGCTTGGAACAACAAGTACCGCGTAGTCTAGCTCACACATCGGACCACTATCGAATCAATGAATCCGTAACTGGCTGCTAGCATCACACAGCCAATAAGAGCCCAGTTTACTAGCACTTGAACCCTTCCCATTGGCCCCGGTCTCCCTGCAGACCTACCCGGTACCACCTCCCGTTGAACGCCCAGGACACTACAAGCCCTCCCTCATCGTCGATGCGTGCCTCGTACCTGGTTGTTGAGGAAGGCCTCGGCCTGCTTGGTGTCGCGGAGGAACAGCTGGTGGGCGTGCGACTGGGACAGCAGGCTCTGCCGGTTCTCCCACATCTTGTGCAGCTCGTTCCAGCCCGTGTCCAGCGCCTGCAGCCTCTGCCGCAGGAACATGTACTGGGCGTCCGTCTGGCCCTGGGTCACCATCTCCCCCATGTCGCGCATCTTCTGGTAGTCCTCCTCGTAGTTGCGCACCTCGTTCTTGATGTTCTCGTGCTGCGTCAGCAGCTTCTCGGCCTCCGCCAGCGTGTTGGGCATGTCCTCGGAGGCGATGGCCGTCTGCGTGCGCGACAGCCACGACTGGAAGTCGTCCAGCTCCCGCAGGAACTGCTGCAGCTTGCTGGCCTCGCCCAGGGACTCCTCGCGGTTCTTCAGCGTGCCCCTCATCTCGTCCCACACCTCGGTGCTCTGGGCCAGGTGGCCCTTGATGCCCTGGGCCTGGTCCGGGTGCTCGGTGGCCAGCCGCTCGGCCTCCTTGCCCAGGTCGCCCAGCTTGTCCTCGATGGCGGCCAGGTCGCGCTCCATGCCGGTCAGCTTGCGCTGCAGGGCCATGACGCCGGCCAGGTCGTTGCCCAGCTCCTGGGTGGACTCGATGACCTTGGTCTTCTCCTTGATCCAGGACTTGGTCTCGTTGCACTCCAGGTAGTAGTTCTGCACGCCCAGCGCCGAGTTGAGGCCGTCCTTCTTCTGGTCCACCAGGTCTCGGAACTGGCTCCACCTGAAGAGGAGAGCAGGGGCACGGACGTTACAGAACGGAGAGCAGCACCAACAGTAAGCTCTAATCATGTAACTCTGTGACATAAAGAAAACAGACTGACAAGTGTATTTTTAGGAAAGTAGGTCTATAGTAAACTTGTGATTTTAGGTCAGGTTTAAGAATGATGGTTAAATTGATGGAGGTTGTGAGAGTGAGTCGCAATCACGTGAACGTTGATCCCAGATAAGATTCATAGCATGACGAAGAAGAGGAGCGAGGCTAAAGTCACCTGGTGTTCAGTTTGAAGGGGAGTGAGGCTAATGTCACCTGGTGTTCAGTTTGAAGGGGAGCGAGGCTAATGTCACCTGGTGTTCAGTTTGAAGGGGAGTGAGGCTAATGTCACCTGGTGTTCAGTTTGAAGGGGAGTGAGGCTAATGTCACCTGGTGTTCAGTTTGAAGGGGAGCGAGGCTAATGTCACCTGGTGTTCAGTTTGAAGGGGAGCGAGGCTAATGTCACCTGGTGTTCAGTTTGAAGGGGAGTGAGGCTAATGTCACCTGGTGTTCAGTTTGAAGGGGAGTGAGGCTAATGTCACCTGGTGTTCAGTTTGAAGGGGAGTGAGGCTAATGTCACCTGGTGTTCAGTTTGAAGGGGAGTGAGGCTAATGTCACCTGGTGTTCAGTTTGTCCTGCTGGGCTTTGATCTCCTTCTCACTGGGATGGCCAGAGTGGATCAGTTGCCTGGAGATCTGGTTCACCACGGCAACGCGAGAGGCCTGGTTGTTCATCTCCGGCTCCAGACTCTCAAACCTGGAGATTAGGCAGGGATGGGATGGAAGATGGAGAAGGAGAGGAAGAGAGGAAAAGAGAGGATTTGAAGAGCCATTTGTTTACTAATGCGGATTACAATAAACATCCTCATCTTGCTTTCTCTACAAACTAAAAGGAGAACGGGTTCAAAATGTTTGTTTCTAGTCGACGAGTCGTAATTCTAATAACCAAAACGCAAACAGATGTAATGCTGGAGAGACCCGAGCCAACACGGGCTTTAGAAAGGCTGCCTCTTAATAAGTAGCCCGGGCAGCCGTCCACGTGGTGGCTTGTGGGTAAACAATGTGGAGAGAGCAAGAGAGAGAGAGAGAGAGAGAGAGAGCGCACGAGAAACACTCGCTGGCGTAAACAGGTCGTTCCAACGCTCTCCAAAAACACTGGACGTCAACTTGTCTGTGAAAAGAAACAGCAGTGTGTGTGTGGAGCTGGAAAGTTCCTGGCTGTTAATAGGGGGCGCGCGGTGTTTTTTAAGGGGGTGGAAACAGAGTTTTACGGGCCTGGTTCCCACACCACAGAGGCAGCCCGGCCTGGGAGAAACACTGGCTCTTCTCCCTGACCTGAGCTGTGCTGTTTGTGTTGACACCAAATGTGGGAGCACCACTTAAACAGAGCTGCAAACAGGAGGAGAAATAACTCCAGAATCCATTTTACTTCATAATCCAACTCCCTCTGTCTGCTGTGAGTTCATACAAAAAGCAAGAAAAAAAAAACTAATTATTGGCCCGGGATGTGGAGAGAGAAAGCACTATCACCGGGTGTAGATTAAGCCACAGAATGGCTGTGCTCGGCTCCCTGATCTGGGGGAAGGAACTTTAGAGTCACAGGGCCGAGGCGAGCTCCGCGGGCTCACCGGTGCTGCACCACCTCCAGGTCCTCCAGCTTCTCGGGGATCACCGTGCTGTTGAGCCATTGCTCCTTCTCGTCAATCCACAGCTGGCAGGCGTCGGCCTCGCTCAGCATCTTGTAGAGGGCCAGGGCGTCCTGCAGGGCCTGCTTCCTCAGGCGAGCCAGCTCCACCACCTCCTTGTAGCGCTCCTCGATGCCCGCCAGGCGCCCCTGGACCTGGGCCACAAACAAAACGAAACGTCGAGGTTGAACGGTAAGCCCATCGGTGGTGGTCCAGGTAAGGGAAATATTTACAGACTCAACCTTTTTGTCATATATATATATATACACACACAATTATAACAAACGTAAAAAACCTGTAACCCCTCAAGTAAAAACCCTCTTTACCTCCTCTGAGGAGGCCTGCTCGGCGGGCAGCGTGCGGGACTGCTCGTGCAGCGCGTCGATGACGGGCCGGTAGCTGTTGATCTCCTCGGCCACGTCCTTGTGCTTCTTGACCAGCGCCTGCGTGGAGAACTCGTCGTGGCCCACGTCGGCACTGGACACGATGCGCAGAACATCCAGCATCCAGGCGTCCACGTCGTCCGCGTCCGCCTGGAACTGGTGCTGGTTGACGGCCTCCTGCAGGCGCGTCTTACGCACCGCCGAGAGAGCCTCCAGCGCCGCCCACTGCTCCTGCAAGAGCGGGAGGAGGAGGAGAGACGGGAAGAAGGGATGGAGACGGAGGGAGGGGAGATAAAAAAATAATATTAAAGATTATTCTGAAAAAAAAATTATAATTTAAAAATAAAAACTTTGTTTTTGTGCTGGATGGGATTTCTAAGAGGCTGAGCCCTGCTTTAGTAGGAGCCCGTACCCGGATGTCCCGGATGCGCTCGCGGATCTTGTCGGAGCCGAAGTGGTTGTCGGCCACCAGCTCGTCGCCCTGCCGGATGGTCTGCTGCAGGTGGGCGGCGCGGCCGCTCATCTCGTCCTCGAAGGCCTTGTGCTGGCTCAGCAGACGCATGGCGCCCGTCAGGTCCTTCCCGCAGTCCTCCGACGACAGGATCTGCTCCTTCTCCCGGATCCAGCCCTCCTCCTCCGCCATCTCCCAGAAGAACTTCCAGAGGCGGCGCGACTCCTCCAGGCGGGCGCGGCGCTCGGCCGCCAGCTGGGACAGCTCCTGGTAGCAGAACTCCATGTGGGCCACGCGGTCTCGGATCACCTGGGGGTCACACGGCTTGTAGCCTGGAGACGGGACAGACGCGTCACATGACCCGCTTAACGACGGTTTAAACAGAACATTTACGCCCAATAATAAGGTTGGCATGTAACAAAAACACCACTATAAATACTATTGATTCAAAGTTGACAAACAGAAATAAAGCTAACTAAATCGAAGCACTAACTGGTCCAATAGGAAAAAGTAACAGACTGTGATTGTGTTTTCTGCAGACAGGGGGCAGTACTGGCCCCCATCCTGCTGTAATACTGTACTGTCTCTGTGGTGAACAACATAAGCTACCTCAGTCCTCAGTAAGCTCCAGGCTTAGCTCCATCCAAATATAAATATACATCAACATCCACCGACTGGAACGAATCCACACACTACAACCTGACCCCAAAACTTGGAGGTGGGGCTGTCTGCGCACCTGTACTACTACTAATAGTTATAGGCTTTTGAATTTGGTGGTAAATATTAGTTCTATGAATAGATATAAAATAATAAAAGCCATATGATTCTTAAATCAACAAAAGTGAATACATTTAGCTGTTTCCGTGTCTAATAAGATTTCAAATAGAATTTTAAACAATAATTGTAATTCCATTTTATAATTTAAAATAATTGAAATAGCTGGATTAGCTTGGACCTGTTTCTGTGTTTGAGGCCTGTGGGAGACTCACCCTCTTCATCGATGGCGAACCTCTGGGCGTTGTTGTTGACGGCCTTGACGCGGTCGGCCTGGATGGCAATGTCAGCCTCCACCAGTGAGTGCTTCTGGAGCAGGTCCTCCACTCCCAGCAGGTGTTTGCCATAGTCCTGCGACAGCAGCAGCATCTAATGGGACAGGACACACACACACGCGCCCAGCACAGTCAGACAGGCCTCTCCTCATCGCTCTATTGCTTTTACATCAACACCAATTCCTTCTTCTGAGACAGTCGTTAACTGAAGTTGTGGGACACGAACGGGATGCGGGAACCAAATACAAGAAGCTAGAACACCGAGGGCCCTGTCTAATGTTCACCTCATTTGAACTTTTATCTTAACTAGATGCATTTATCTAGATGTGATTATGGCCCATCAACCCCCCTCCTCTACCATCCTACGTTCCCCTTCAAACTCAATCCCCTCTGTCCTTCATAACGCCCCCTCCTCCTCTCCTCCTCTCCTCCTCTCCGACCTCCATAACGCCCCCTCCTCCCCTTCGTCCTCCATAACGCCCCCTCCTCCTCCTCTTTCTCCCCTCCTCCTCCCCCTCCTCCTCCCCCTCTTCCTCTACCTTCATCTCGTCCATCCAGTCCATGATGTAGAGCATCTCCTGGAAGACCCTCTGCAGGCCGAGCGTGGCCTCCAGCCGGTGGCGGCGGGCCTTCAGCAGCTCCAGCAGGTACTCCCACAGGCGCTTCACGTTGTCCTTGCGTGCCGTGATGCGCTTGATGTCGTGGTACGACTCGGCCTCCAGCTCCTTGGCCACCGACACCACGGCCTGCACGCGCTCCTCGTACGCCGCGATGTCCGTCTCGATGGCCTCGTGCTTCTTGGTGGCCGCCTCCACCGCCTGCAGGTCGAAGCCAAAGTTGTCCTGGGGGAGGAGGGGAGAAGCAGGGAGAGTGGGTGAGGGGCTACGACGAGGTGGTGACGCTGATTTCGATTGGTCTGATTGGGTCATTTCGGCTTGGTATAGTGTCTAACAACGTTGGCGGTAAATCTACTTAAAATAAATCCTGTAGTAAAGCTATATGTGTAGTAGCTTGTGTTGAAACTTGTATGAAGGTCACTATGACGACATATGAGGGCCATCAGTACTCTGTACAACCACAGGGTGGTGCTAAAAACCAACCACAATTAAAAAGAAGCAGTAAAACAGTAGGTAGGTCAAAATGTTTGTTCAGTGTTTGAGAGTAACCCATATACGAGAGTAATCCATGTACTAGATCTGTGTGTGTGTGTGTGTGTGTGTGTGTCTGTGTGTCTGTGTGTGTCTGTGCGTGTTACCTGGGAAACCAGCCGCTGGTTCTCACTGAGCCACGTCTCCCTCATGGCGGCCTTGCGGTCGAAACGGCGGGCCAGCTGCTCCAGCTTCTCCTGGCGGATCAGCTCCGTCCTCAGAGCCAGCTCCCGCTCGTGCTCCGCCTTCTCCAGGCGCTCCCAGGCCTGGGAAACACCAGGTGGAACAACGTTGTTACATTTTCACTTTAGGGCTCCTCATGATCATAGCAGCATGTCATTGGAGATGACGGACTCTGCTAACTTACAGATATTTAGCATTTTGTTTTTAACAAGGCTACCTTGTTGATGTCGGAGATGAGCTTGCCCTCGCGGGGCATGTAGACCTTCTGGTTGTTGGCTCTCATCTTGCTCTGGATGGTGAACAGCAGCACTTCCAGGTTACCCTTCTCTGTGAACCTACACACACACACACACACACGCACACGCACACGCACACACACAGTCAGGGGAGCCACCATGTTAAAAGGCCTGGAGATGTTTTACTGTATCAGAAATAAAGCATTACACTTTCACGCAGACTAAACCATCTCAGTGATTTTTATCTGTAATCTAAATACTTAATATTTCTTCAAATTAAATGAATGTCCATTGATGGGGATTCTACTGTACTTAAATAACTTTCAAATAACGGACATGCAGTCAGTAGCAAATTGGCAAAATAAACTTGATCAAAATCACGTCTGAGACAGTAAAACATCCGTTTGTCTGAGGGAAGGTCACACAGGAAAGTCCATTTCAACAGGAATAACAGCGCTATGCTTTCTTTAGCTGTGAATGTAATCCACTATGAGTCATAGAGTGGGCTCTGCTGGACATAGCTCTGTTTGTGTTGAGTCACTATGTGATGGGACAGTGCACTGTGGATGTCACACACTCATCCAGGCTTTGAGGATCGTAGATTGTGTGTGTGTGTGTGTGTGTGTGTACACATCCGTTCGTGTGATGACTCACTTGGAGCTAGTGTGTATGAGACTGTGTGTGTGTGACATTTGAGTGACAACTCCCTAGGAGCTTTTTTGGGGTCATTACTGGTGTTTGTGTGTGTGTGTGTGTGTGTGTCTGTGTGTATATATATGTATGTGTGTGTTTGTGTGTGTGTGTGCTTACTTGGGGGGCTTCTCGACCGTGCGGTAGGTGTTGAAGGCCTGAAGCTGCTGCTGCACCCCCACCAGGGAGTTGGCAAACTTGCGGTTGTTGAGGATGATGATGGTCTGTTCAATCCACTCCAGCAGGTCTGAGGCCAGAGACTCATACTTCTCCACCATCTTCTCTGTCTCGATGGCGTTGTCCAGCACCTAGGAAGGGAACAGCGGAATAACCTTTATTTTAGGGCATATTTTGTACAAGAGAATCAAATGTTTGATCGTTTCCATATTTGTGTGGTGGAAGATTGATCCAAAGGAGCTTAGATCGTTTACTAAGTCAAGTTACACAATATAAAAAAAGTTAGCAAAACTATTAAAATGCCCCCCTCTGTGGAGATCTGGAGAAAGTCCTCTGGAAACCTGACTCCTGTGACATTTGACCCTTGACCCCCGCTCACCTTGCCAATGCGCTTGCCCTCCACTTTCAGGGCCTTCATCTTGGAGAAGTAGTGGTAGTAGGTGACGACGTAGGTGATGATGGACTTCTCATCTGGGTGGTCCACGCTGATGTCTGCGGGGGGGGGCGGGGGGGGGG
>JAPMUY010004701.1:45000-67500 GCA_026901105.3 Galaxias olidus
CACAAATGCTCACCTCCTGTCAAAGTTAGACAGTCAATCCGTTGGCTATCTAGGGCTAACCCATATTTTCGACATCACATTAATCCACACCAGATTACAGATAAATCCCTTTCACCCATTTTTGTGACCGTCAGTCAGAAAGGCACTGGCGTATCCTCCACAATCCTGAAATGTTTTCTTGTTGTATTGGACAGCCTACCAGAGATAGTCAGTGATGAGAGAGAGAGAGGGGGGGGGGGGGGGGGGGGGGCCTGAGGGGGCCTAATGGGGCTTGTGTCCCTCTTGGGCCCCCCAACGTAAAATTATATGTATGTATGTAGACGCCACTGCCGAACATTACATACAATTATATATCAATTTGGACTGTTAACACTTCGATTCCCATTAAGAAGGGAAAGAGATACCATACAGTAAATAAAGTTATTTAAACGAGATTAGTGCTGTGGATTGTTCATGAAAGCAAGTGCATGGCTCGTTTAGTATTAGTGGAACAATAGGTCCAGGTGAGACCTTAACCTCAGAAGTATTCTAGTGCGGTAGTACGATAGCATTCTTCTGCACACTAAAGGTGTAATCTGATACTACAGGCTTAAGTTTGAGGGTGGGACATTGCTGTGAGACGTGGACTTGCTCACCTGTGACGCTAGCCCTTTGTGCTAGCCTATAGTGCACTAGTATGGTGTGGAGACAGCAACCTGTGATGCTAGCCCAGTGCACTAGTATTTACCTGTGTGCTAGCCCTACAGTGCTCTAGTATAGAGTGGAGACAGTAGCCTGTGTCCTGGCCTAGTGCTCTTGTATAGAGTGTAGGAGGTTATCTGTGTCCTAGCCTAGTGCTCTAGTATGGCGTGTAGGAGGTTCCCTGCGTCCTGGCCTCGTGCTCTAGTATGGAGTATAGGAGGTTACCTGTGTGATAGCTTAGTGCTCTAGTACAGAGTGGAGACAGTAACCTGTATGCTAGCCCTATAGTGCTCCAGTACAGAGTGGAGACAGCAACCTGTGTGCTAGCCTAGTGCACTAGTACAGAGTGCAGAGTGTTACCTGGAAGCGCAGGATGATGGTCCAGATGAGCCCCAGGGTGAGGCGGTGGTTCCCGTCCACGATGTCGTGGGAGCCCATGTTCTCCAGGTGGACCTTCTGCTCCTTGAGGAACTGCAGGGCCTTGTCCACGTTCTCCAGGCAGTGGATGCGCATGCGGCCCTTGGTGGGCTTAGGCTGGAAAAGGGGGAGGGAAAGGGAGAAACGGGGGAGGGTTAGTCAGGAGGGTCGACGCTCCAGAGACAGGAGGTCACAGTGGACATATGCAGGACAGCACTCACCCATGTGTATATAGATATAGATCAAAAGGAAGGGGGGAAATCAAGAGTAACCAGCGTGTGCTGATAACCTCCTGACCCGACCGCGAGGCAGAGGTTTGTCTCGTCTCCTCTGTCACACACAAAGAACGAGGAGACACAGAAGACAGAAGGGCGAACCAAAGGAACAGCAAGACGCCATTTTGAAAGGGTGTCTCCTTTAGCGATGGAAAGAATCTTGTGGAGGTTTCACATGAAATGGGTTGGAGAGATTGCCTGCATATGTCGGTGTGTGTGTGTGTGTGTGTGTGTGTGTGTGTGTGTGTGTGTGTGTGTGAGACCTCTCTCTAATCTGCGGCTGACCCAGAGAGGACAATACCTCCAGGCCATCAGTACCAGATGTCCACCAGTGTCTGATGACCACTAGTCCAGGGCCCACGTAATCACTAACTTCCCCGGAGGAAGGACGGACACACACACAAAGGCATCCTGGGGGTCATGACCTAATATCTAAACAGGAAGTAGCGTGGGCCAATGGCTTGTTGGGACAGCTGGACAACAGCCTATCATGGGGCTCCTTCTGTTTAGATTACCCAAACAACAGCGCAGGGAGAGAAAGACTTCCATCTGGTGCTGCTTTTAATGTAGCGTTGGTACGTTTCCCAAAAATATAGCACGGTTTTTATTTAGGTAGAGGGTTGTGTGGTGTTTCTTTACAGCGCTTGAGAAAAAAAATCCTACTGGTTTCGCCTTTATCGCCGAATTTTCAAATTGTGCATGGATCTTGAAGGGGTCGAGCCTCGTCTATCACCCTGACACCCTCTGTAAGTTACTGCAGTGTTCTGGTCACTGTTCCTGAACCAGCGCCTGGCCTGTATTCAGCTGTCAAAGGCCACATTGGAGCCGTCCAGTCACTAGAAAGCTGCATTGTGGCCGGAATTTCACACTGTTTCTCTCTCTTCAAGCCTTCTTTCAACTCTCTCCCTCCCTCTCTCGCTCTCAGCCTTTCTCTCTCATATTTGGCATTTTACTATTCTATCCATCTCCCCCATTGTCTTCCCCTTCCCTCCCTCTCCCTCCCTCCCTCCCTCTCTCTCACCCTCTCACTCTGTCCTACCCTCTAGCTCCACTCCATCTCACTCCAGCAGCTTTGGAAATCCCTCTCCCTCCCTCCCTCTCTCTCACCCTCTCACTCTGTCCGACCCTCTAGCTCCACTCCATCTCACTCCAGCAGCTTTGGAAATCCCTCTCCGTCCTTCGGCGGCGTGTTTGGTTTGATTCGCTCGTCTTCCTCAGCAGCGGAGCCACCCCAGTCTCAGGGATGGCTCTAGGGAAGGCTCCCTGTCGGCGAGGGCTACGGGAGCCGGCCACAGAGGAGCGTATTCGGGGGGGGGGGGGGGGGGGGGGCAGTGGAAGCCCCGCTCAGATCCTTCCCCCAGCCAGAGCCCCGGAGGCCCCGTCAATGGACGGGACGGGAGCTGGGGCCAACCACTGGAAGTCACGAGGCAGGGGTGGCCAGAGTGGACGGGGGACGGGGGACGGGGAATGAGTGGTACATTCAACAGCCCAAATCGCAGTTCCATTCTAGTAGTCAGTGTGAGTCTGTTGGAAAGCCGCCTTTCAGAAGGAAAAACAGAAGGGAATGTGTGTGCGCCTGAGTGGGAGTTATCCATGCCAGTGCGCGCTCGGGTTACCATGGCTACAGCAGGCGCCCTGCCACAGCGTGAGAAGGACGACCACAGAGTTATGTAACTCGGGATCTGATCTACAGTATTCACCCTACACTCCACTGCTGATTACCAGAACAACATCATACACACCTTCGTTCAGACACAATTAATTACACATAAAATATATTTATAATAAATTATTCATTTTTATATATATGATATGATGCAATATTATATTAAAGGTAGTCTGCTTACAGTAATCAAACCTAGCTAGATATTAACACTGTAATCTAGAGTGAGTTTAATAACGCAGGCAAAGCACCAAACCTAGCTAGATATTAACACTGTAATCTAGAGTAAGTTAAATAGTGCAGGCAAAGCACCAAACCTAGCTAGATATTAACACTGTAATCTATTGTGAGTTAAACAGTGCAGGCAAAGCCGCTCAGGTCACTATGAGTCTCTGACACACAGCCATGCAGGAGCACTCCAGTCAGCTCAGAGCAATACTCCTATTCAGCTCACAGCAATACTCCTATTCAGCTCAGTAAACTAGTTAGTGTTAACGGGGCGCCTCTGAGAAGAAGCCAAAGTCCAGTCGGAATAGAAGAGGGTTTTCCTGACTAGCTGTCCAACGGGCCTGGAGGAAGACTGCAGCTCGTAGAGTACATAGAAACGTAGAAACCTTCCTCGCAGTGGAAAAGAGCAGTTGCTCGGTTACGTGGGCGAGCCAGTTCCATTGTTGACAGAGGGAGATAGGAGATATGTTTACAACATGCAATACAAGGTGGAAGACCGCAGGTCGTAAAGCTGACACATACACTTGAGTCGTAAGATAAATATAGGGTGAGCAGAAAAGACAGAGCAAGAGAATGATATACTGCATATATACAGTATATACACGTATATATACATATGCATGTATATACATATATATACTGTATGTATGTATGTATATATATATATATATACATATATATACTGTATGTATGTATGTTTGTGTATATATATATATATATATATATATGTATATATACACATATATTATACTGTATATATATATATATCAAACTGCAAACTACACATATATTATACTGTATATATATATATATATACACACACACACATATTATACTGTATATATATATATATATATATATGAGAGAGAGGTGAGGTAGAGACGAGAGAGAGAGAGAGAGAGAGAGAGAGAGAGAGAGAGAGAGAGAGAGAGAGAGAGAGAGAGATACTGTATAATACATTGTGTGTGGGTGCTAAGGTCAAATCTCTGGAGATTTCTCTATAAAGGACACTATACAGGCAAGACTACCTACTGTCTGTTGTTTAAGCCTTGTCAGCCTCTCAGTCAGACAGACAGGCTAACAGACAGGCAGTGTGCCTGTCTGACCGTCTGTGTGTCTGTGTGTGTGTGTGTGTGTGTGTGTGTGTGTGTGTGTGTGTGTGTGTGTGTGTGTGTGTGTGTGTGTGTGTGTGTGTGTGTGTGTGCGCTAGTCCACACACCAGTCTCTCTCCGGAGAGGACCTCCAGCAGTTTGATGAGCATGCGCCCGTCCCTCAGGTCCATGTAGAGGTCAGTGATGCGACAGGACACTCTGGAGAGGTGAGAGTTCACCCACTTGACAAAGGTCTTCTTCTGCACCGCCTCGCGCTCATCTGCACACAGAGGAGGAGAAGAAGAAGAACAGGGGTGAGTCTGGACAAGGATATAACCCTGTTTCAGGACACATAAATCCCACCGTCACTGGTCTAGATTCAGGCACTTTCAATGATAAACCCTTAAAACCTAAACTTAGTATAAATCCGTATTCATCCCTGTAACGTTTACTGGTGGGTTTAACACAAAACATGACACACACACACAAACACACAGACACACACACACACACACACACACACACACACACACACACACACACACACACACACACACACACACACACACACACACACACACACACACACACACACACACACACACACACACACAGGGTTAAACAGGTTTGTTTCTTAATGCACGTCCCATCCTTCCTGTTCACTCAAAGTGTTTGCGTGCCTGTTTGTGAGAGACGAGTGTGTGTTTCCTGGGAGGGGTGTGTGTTGTTCTGGCCCGGGGTCCGGAGCCTTTGTTAAGGCCCGTCTGGCCAAAACACAAACCAGCGCTCTCATTGTTCCTGGAGGGAGTTAGCATCCGCTGTCTGAGAATGCAGACTGGAGCTCGCCATGGTTCAGACACACTCTGACTTTAGCTGTAAACATTATTGGTGGAACAGGTCGTCGGAGACGTCGCTGAAACGTTCTCGTGTCCCGGTGACCCCGGTGGCCTCTGCTGGGTCAGCGCCGTCTGCATACAAGGACGGGTGGACCCACCTCTCACTGCAGAGCCTCTAATCGAATCAGACGATCTGCTGCATCAGCAGAGACAACACACAGACACACACACACGCAGACACACACACACACACACACACACACAGACACACAGGAATCATGCCTCCTGATGCTCAACAAGGTTTTCCTCATGCAGACTCGAGGGCTGTTGCCATGGATACCTGGCCGACAGAGGAGGTTTGTCGGCCTGGATCTGAAAGGACGGCCCCAACCCCTATACTGTGTGACACACACACACACACACACACACACACACACACACACACACACACACACACACACACACACACACACACACACACACACACACACACACACACACACACACACACACAGGTTTATCGTGTACTCTCTAAAATGTACTTTCACTCCTACTCAGCTATTTAAACAAGAGAAACTCCCGAACGACAGAATTACATCAACATGGACACTCCTCAGAGGACATGGCAACATCCCAATGTGACCAGACTGTTAATAAGCTCCCTGCCAGACACACGGACACACGGACACACACACACACGGACACACACACACACAGTTGGACATGTGGTGCACCACACTAAGCATGACCTCATGGAAGAAAAATAACAGACTCTCTAAACTCTGTTTTACTCCCTCGCATGAAACTAGAAGGACCGTCAAGGTCCACAGATAACACTTGAGGACTAACACACACACACACACACACACACACACACACACACACACACACACACACACACACACACACACACACACACACACACACACACACACACACACACACACACACACACACACACACACACACACACACACACACACACACACACACACACACACACAGCTCTTCCTCTGTGCAGCGTTCGGTGTGGGCCGGAGCGGGCAGACAGGACAATGGCGCTAGTGTTTGGCTGTCCTTCCCCGTGCAGCATCTGACTGCAACACTGCACAACTCCCTGTCTTATGGTTCCCAGATACACCACACACACACACACACACACACACACACACACACAGGCCCAGTGGACTCCACCACACACCCCCTACTGTGAAAGGCACTTTAATATGGCGGACCTAAACACGATCCTCTGATTAACACTGTGGAGAATGGAGGTGACCTGCCAGTCACGTTACGGGGCGAACACAAGATGGCTGACCGCGCCGTTTCACTGAACCGACCGCAGAGTTTAATAAGCTAAACGGTATTGACTCTGGAACGGGGGAAACGCCGGAGAGGTGACGGCGAGCAGACACCGGGAGAAGTGCTGTCCTGTTCTCCCAAGCTGACGCTGGTCTCTCTCTCTCTCTCAACTGCGGGCTAACATTCAGCTGTGTCATGGTGATGCGGCTCTCCCCGTCCGAGGAGGAGGGAGGAAGAGGAGGGGGGACCAGGTCGGATCACGCTGCTGCAGCAAACACCGCCTGACTATTAAGAGAGACTTGTAAAGAAGGACTTCCATGGCCGTTTCACTGCCTCATGGCTACACCTGTCCACCATGGCCATGGTACAAATACGCCATATGGTAAACAAGCAAGGTGGGTAATATATTCAGATTTTTACAATCAGACTCTCACTTTAAGTTCCACAGCACTAAAAGATCAACTTTCTGGAGCTCCACATGCAATATTAACAGGCAAAGGGGCAGAGGATGTCTAAATACGTCTCTGTTGTCAGTAACACAGACTCGGTGTGTGTGTGTGTGTGTGTGTGTGTGTGTGTGTGTGTGTGTGTACATGTCCTGTGCGTCTGTAAACAGGGTTTCCTGCAGGGGAAGGCATCTGTTCTTCTCAGCACAAAACAGCTAGAGGAAACCCCCACAATCTCTCTCTCTCTCTCTCTCTAAAACACACATGCACACACAAAAATAAATCTGCATAGACACATGTACACACACACCCATGCACGTAGAGGGAACAACACCCAAAGATGCAGATAGCGTGTTTCCTTCCTTATGTGGGTTAAAAGCTCTGAGCTCAAACAGGAAGACCTCTATTCTCACTGACCACAATCACACACACCACATACCAATGTAACGACGACACATCACCAGCAGACCAAACTCTGACCCAGTCTGACTAAACCAAACCAAACCACACAAAATCACAACCTGACCCAGACCTAACCAAACCAAACCACGCCGGCCCAAAACCTGAACCAGACCTAACCAAACCAAACCACGCCGGCCCAAAACATGAACCAGACCAAACCAAACCAAACCACGCCGGCCCAAAACATGAACCAGACCTAACCAAACCAAACCACGCCGGCCCAAAACATGAACCAAACCAAACCAAACCAAACTAAACCAGGCCGAGCCAAATCGACTGGAAGCGACGACATTTAACCTTCGTCTGAACATCAAACCTCCAATTGAACCCAACTCCTCTAATCGATGCCATCTATAAAACATGCAGAACAATGGGGGCGTTTTGTGTGTGGAAACTCCTTTCTAGTAAAAGGGGGAAATCAACTAATTCGTAAATCAGTAAAACAAGGCACTGGAGTAAGACCTCAACACGATGAATTTAGCCTTCTAGAAGCGTCGACCGTACCCTCCAATCAGAGGTGTGCGTGGGATCGGTGTGAGGAGCCCGAGGAAGAGGGGGATGACAGGAAGGAGAGAAAGAAGGAGGGGGCAGGTCGACTCAAAGGCTGGGCGGCAGAGACGAATGTCGTAACAGACTCTCAACACGCTGCACGGGAAATTAGTTTGGGAAGTGTGTGTGAAAGCGGCCGCTGCCATCACTGGCACAGCACGCACGCACGCACGCACGCACAGTGGGAATGTAGAAGAGGTGTGCTAGATTTCACAGCCCTCTCTGGCCGACAGGCCTCATGTGAGGTATGAGGTTCTCCATGAATCAGCTTCTAAAATGGTCCCACAGGTAATTAGGGATAAGGCGAGGAGAGCAGAGACACTGTGGCCTAGAGAGAGGGAGAGAGAGAGAGAGAGAGAGAGAGAGAGAGAGAGAGAGAGAGAGAGAGAGAGAGAGAGAGAGAGAGAGAGAGAGAGAGAGAGAGAGAGAGAGACAGGCCGGCACACAGACAGACAGGCAGACAGACAGGCAGACAGGCAGGCAGGCAAGCAGGCAGGCAGACAGACGGGTGGGCAGGCAGACAGGCAGGCAGACAGACAGACAGACAGGCAGGCGGGCAGACAGACAGACGGGCAGGCAGACAGACAGAGACAGGCAGGCAGACAGGCAGGCAGACAGGCAGGCGGGCAGACAGGCAGGCAGACAGACAGACAGGCAGACAGACAGACTCTAAAACAAAGGGAGGGACAAAGATAAAAATGAGACAGAGGAGCGAGAGGAGAAAAAAGTAAAAAGTCAGAGAGAGAGAAATGTGTGAAACTTCTCAATGTGAAACTTAGACTAGGAGTAGGAGGGGGTTTTCCTGACAGATGAGAGAGAGAAAGAGAGAGAGAGAGAGAGAGAGAGAGAGAGAGAGAGAGAGAGAGAGAGAGAGAGAGAGAGAGAGAGAGAGAGAGAGAGAGAGAGAGAGAGAGAGAGAGAGAGAGAGAGACAAAGATGTGTCCTCATACTGACAGTGAGCAGGATTGGTGTGGTCTAGAACAATGGGGTTACACCAGGACACCCCATCCCATCCATTAGCTATACTCCTGGATATTACAACAGGACAACTCCTGGATATTACAACAGGACAACTCCTGGATATTACAACAGGACAACTCCTGGATATTACAACAGGACAACTCCTGGATATTAAAAGTCATCATGAACGTAAAAGCCACACAAACACTGCGAAAAATAAAACCATCTGCTCGTCGCCTCAGGACCAGATGACTCGATTGGCTATTTGGCTGGAGTGAGGCCCTGAGCT
The DNA here is from genome assembly GCA_026901105.3 of Galaxias olidus. Lineage (NCBI taxonomy): Eukaryota > Metazoa > Chordata > Actinopteri > Galaxiiformes > Galaxiidae > Galaxias > Galaxias olidus. The sequence continues at coordinate 54,200 of JAPMUY010004701.1, forward strand.
GGGAAATGGGCTAATTGCTGCGTGTGTGAGGGCCTGGGGCAAGCACGTCCTCTATGTGGAGCAGGGGCCAGCTAAGAGAAGCCCTGAACCAGGCAGGTTGAGGGGGGGGGGGGGGGCACAATGTCAGCGCAGCTTCAATTACTCCAGCTTAACTGTAATGCTGAGCCCACAGCCAGGCTATTTACAGCGCAAGGTGTGCAAGCATCTAGTGTCTCTCTTTGTGTGCGTGTGTGTGTGTGGGTGCGTGCGCGCGCGCGCCATTTCCCTGCAGCTCCATCTAAAGTGGAAGCAGAAATAGTAGGGGGATATTGACGGGATCCTGTGCAAGTCAATAACAGCCCATCCCCCCCCCCCCCCACACACACACACACACACACACACACACCCCCACCACCACACAGACATCAGAGGATGACCTTGGCCTGGAGGCTGGGAACACACACAGATGCTGGGGGAGCAGACAGAGACAGAGATATGGCCAGTGTGCTGGGAGAGGAGGGGTGTTGTTCTGTCTCCATGGAGTGGAGGGTTTCAAACAATGACAACACATCACACACAGACAGGAACTCATGTGAGTGATCAATGGGTGGCGGGCCTGTTTCACAACGCACTGCTCAGAGCGCTCAAACAGATGTGTGTGTATGTGTGAGAAAGTGGTGTAGACGGACCCACACGCATGTGTTATTGCACACACACACACACACGCGGAGCATGAACAAACACACTCAGCACGCACGCAGCACACGCGCGCGTGTAATAAAGTAGCATTCTGAAACTCACCCCCACACACACACACACACACACACACACACACACACACACACACACACACACACACACACACACACACACACACACACACACACACACACACACACACACACACACACACACACACACACACACACACACACACACACACACACACGAGAGAGTCGAGAACAAACGAAACATTGCATGAGAGGCCAAGGCTGTGATATGACAAAAGGAATTCATATCAGGGTTATGGAAGGTTTCAATTCCAGAAAAGCCATGTCTTTTTGAAAAACTACCACCCCCCCACACAGGCACCCTGCTGACGACCCCCTGCCTGTCTGCTCTGGGAGGCTACGGGGGAGAGGGGGTCCAGCTGTAGATTTACATCCCACAACCGCAGTCTGACCCCTTTCCTCACAAAGCAAGGACACCACAGATAACCTAACAACGTTTGACAAGGAGATAATCTGTACGGAGAGGAAAGGCAGAAAGGGAAAGAGAGAAGGAGATGAAGGACGAGGAAGGAGAGGTCAGAGAGGGTTAGAACTCGGCCCCTAACTGCCCGGGACCTCCGGGAGAGCAACCCAAAGACCTGCAGTGCCGAGGCCGCACAGCACCCAGGCGCCACTTCTGGCAGGTTGTCGCAAGCTCACTGCCCCTCTATTAGAGCTGGGAGGGAAGGAGGAGGGGGGGGGGGGGGGTTAGGGTGAGGTAGCGGGCCGGGGGGGCCAGGACCTTCAACCCATCCATCGTCCCAGCCAAACGCCCACCCACCCATGTCACACACGTGCACGGACGCAGAGCGAACGCGCGCGCCCTCCCACCTGAAGGCAGCGGCCCTGTGTAAACCTAGAGAGACTCCATCATGGCCGATGTCACTCATGACGTCTTTGACTTTCCATTTCTTTTGCTCCCGCCTTACCCACCCTCTCTCCTTCTAATCTTCCCTTCTTTTTTCTCCACTTACGTCTTTGTCTCTCTCAACCTCTGCTGCCCCCCCCCTTTTTTTGAGTCACTGTCTGGAGGTATCAGAGCTCTTTCTCATCTCTGATTTCAATGGCTCGTGGCGTCATCTGAAACGTGTTTCGCCACTGACACACACACACACACACACACACACACACACACACAGACACAGACACAGACACAGACACAGACACAGACACAGACACAGACACAGACACACAGACAGACACAGAGACACACACACACACAGACACAGACACAGACACAGACACAGACACAGACACACACACACACACACACACACACACACACACACACACACACACACACCAGTAAATCGACTTTTATGCGTGTGTGCTCTAACTCCTGGGAGTCCACAGCTGTGCACCCCTGTCTTGGAACCTAAAGTGCAGCCACGCGAACCCAGGTGCCTCTCAAATGGTTAAAGCTTAACGTTACTGAGCACACACGCACATGCACACGCGCACACGCATACACACATGCATACACAGGCATGCATACACACACGCATACACACACGCATACACAGGCATGCATACCCACACAACTCTGTAATGTCGGTCACAGTGTTAAACTTATAAATCTTTCATTTATTAACTTCCTGAGTGCACTACACGCACAGATACACACACCTTCAACACCACGCAGGAAGAGAGAGAGAGAGAGAGAGAACGAGAGGGAGGGAGGGAGAGAAGGAGCGGGAGGGAGCACTTAAAGGACAAAGACACCTGAAAAAAGGCCGCAGAGCCCCGCGCCCACGCACAAAGTTCAAGTAGTCGAGCATCTCTACAGACCCCTCCATTAGGCTGGAGGAGAGCAAAAACAACCACCAATCAACACACGGACCGTTTTCCTACCACTGTTAACAGCAGCTCGGAATGTGTATCCACTGTACTGTGTGTGTGTGTGTGTGTGTGTGTGTGTGTGTGTGTTAGATACGCCTCCCTCTTCCCCTCGCTCCAGCTGCGCTGAGTCCAGTCACCACCCCGGGGAAATATCATTCATCCAGCTACACCAGCCCATATTTACTGGAGGGAGAGAACGGAGGAGAGAGAGGAGGAGGGAGCGGAGAGAGGGAGAGGAATGTCAGGGTGGGTCCCTGTGGACGACCAGTCACCTCGGCTAATCCCCCCCACACTTCATACCAGTGCCATAACATCTGATAACTTACTCAGTCAACACCCAGGACAGCCTGCTCCCTGAGTTATATGGGAGCCAAACAAAGCATATTGTTTTACTGTCTTGCTGGAACTACTGAGAAGCAGCTGACATGGTTTGAGTGAACAAAGGACCGGATCACCTTGGGATCCCGGGAGAGGGTCTTTGGTTGTGGGCCACGGGTCTAGTCCCCAGTCCTCTAAGGCAGAGCGACCACGAGGGGAGACGGACAGATCTGTACTTTTCAGATTCTCTGTTCCTTTCTGGTCGGGCCTATACCCGAAGCTTTGCCCTGGGGGCCAGCACACAGGGGAAGCTGGAGGTCAGTAGGGGGGGGGGGGGGGGGGGGGGTGAGCAGGAATGAAGACCCAATCCTCCCCCTGACAATCAAACTTTATGGCCAGTGGATTGGCCTTCAGACTTCATTAGCCATCCTCATGAAGTCATCTCCATTTAGAGTTCCTGAGTTCAACAGCAATATTTGAACAGGCAAAACCACACACTCACAAACACACGCGCACGCACACACACGCACGCACGCACACACACACACACACACACACACACACACACACACACACACACGCACACACACTCACACACTCACACACTCACACACTCACACACTCACACACTCACACACTCACACACTCACACACTCACACACTCACACACTCACACACTCACACACTCACGGAACTGTGGAGTTGTCCAGGAAATGTGTGTGTGTGTGTGTGTGTGTGTGTGTGTGTGTGTGTGTGTGTGTGTGTGTGTGTGTGTGTGTGTGTGTGTGTGTGCTGTACGTACAGAGGACTGGTATGGGAAGCAGAAGGTGGGAAAAGAAGAAAAATGAGAGAGAGAGAGAGAGAGAGAGAGAGAGATAAAAAGAAGAAGGGCAGTTTTGTCAGCAGCAGGGGTAGAGGAAGAGAGAGGGAGAGAGAGGAAGAGAGAGGGAGAGAAAGGGGGGAGGTGGGGGAAGGGAGGCCGACACTGGCCATGTGCAAGTCATCCTCCGCATCGCTCCGGGAACCCAGACCAGACTCTCAAACCAACACTTCCACAGGCCTGATCGCTATGGAAACCCACTGGGGGACCTCACTTAGGGATGGAGGGACACAGACGGCTATCAGAGGAGGAGGAGGAGGAGGAGGAGAAGAAAGAGGAGGACGCGGAGGAGGAGAAGAGAGAAGGGAGAGAAAACACGGTGTCTGAACGACGGGGCTTTGAAGTGGGGAGGCGGCCTTCCAGTAACCCACTGCATGTATACTGTGGGGGAATGGAAGGAGCCGTGCTACCCTATGGAAGCCATGCCTGTGACATGAGTGTGTGTGTGTGCGTGTGTGTGTGTGTGTGTGTGTGTGTGTCTGTGTGAGAGAGGGGGAACGGCAGGCTACAGATAGAGGAGCTCATTATACTAAACATCTGTCTTCAATCTTCAACGAGCAATAAGGGGGAGGGAGGGGGGGGGGGGGTTGTTTCTGAAACTATACGTGCGCCCCTCCACTCCGTAACACACTGCCACACCCTGCCACGGTAGACAGAGCTAACTCTCATGCTTGTTCTGTGTCTAATACAAACATTTCTCTGGGCAATTCATAATTCATAACGTATCCAAACACAGACTTTCTCAATGCATTCCCACAAGTCCCTTCCGCCACACTTCAGAGGAAACACACACACACACACACACACACACACACACACACACACACACACCCCTCTCTTCCTACTCCCTAGATTCCACAGTTTCCTCAAGAGAAAAGGGTCAGCTCTACACGTCTACAGGATAGCCTGCTTACCATGACAGTCAACATGTTTGTATGGGACGCCCTGGTCTATAAATCCAACTCGCCCAACATGTGCTCAGTAGTAGATTAGGTCTCCCAAGGCCTCAATACACCAGCCACCTGGGGACCTATTCTACCACTGTTCTACTCGTGTGGGCATGACAAATGTGAAATAAACTTATATCCTTTAAACCTCCCTTTCAATTTAGTTTCAGTGACAGTGTAGGTCTATGAGTTGACCTTAAAAGAGACATGGTGGTTTAAGCACTGCTCACACCGTTGGTTCACTTACACACCCCCTCGTAACTCAGAGCGCTAGCCCCACACACACACACACACACACACACACGGCGTGGTATTGGTATCTGTGTCACTATGTACACTTGTCATCTTGATCGTTATCAGCATGGGCGTGCTTTATCTTGAATCACAACCCTGATCCTGACTTTTGTTTTCCCCTCAGCGTGTGTGTGTGTGTGTGTGAGTGTGTGTGGGGGGGGGCCTCCACGCCATACTCATCGACAGTTATTACGGGGAGATGAGCAGGCCTGGGCTAGTCAGGCACAAACACACAATACTGATAACATCAGAGGCCCAGCCAACCAGCCAACCAATCAGACTGGCTCTTGTTATCACAGCCTACTTCCTGTCTCCTGTCCTTCTGAATGAATGAACGAATAAAGCAAAACGTGTGTGTGTGTGTGTGTGTGTGTGTGTATGTGTGTGTGTGTGTGTAGCAGGAGTGTTTTTCTCTTACGGATCACTGATGGTCATCGGCATTCCTGGTCAGTCAAACGCGGCGCTCCACGGACCATTCACACAGAACCCTCCGGCTGATCCCTCACCACTAACACCGGCTCCACCGCAGTGTGTTTGGGACGAGTGTGTGTAGGTGTGTGTGTGTGTGTGTGTGTGTGTTTCTGTAACCCCTCTGCTGGGTTCAATGGTTTTCCCCCAACCGCCTCTCTGAGAGAGAGTCACTGCATTAGTGACTAAGAAAGAGAGAGAGAGAGAGAGAGAGACGGAGGTGTGGTAACACTGAGGAAACTAACGAGATCGAAAATGAAACAACGAGTGGGGGGGGGGGGGGGGGGGTGAAGAAAGAGGAGAGATAATCTCCAGATCCCCCCGCCTGTCACCCTCCTCCATGGAGCCAGCCAGAATGGAGCTCTCCAGTGGACTCCATCCAATCACAGCGGGGGACACTGGGCCAACTGGAGAACAGAGGGGCATTGAGACAGGCCAGCCGGTTGGCCGATGGACTGACTGACTCTGAATGACTATCAGGCTGGCAGGCAGACAGAGTGGCTGACCGACTGGTGGACTGACTGACTGACTGTTTGAATGACTGACTATCTGGCTGGCAGGGACAGAGTGGCTGACTGACTGGCTGGCTGGCTGGCAGGGACAGAGTGGCTGACCGACTGGCTGGCTGGCTGGCTGGCTGGCTGGCTGGCTGGCTGGTAGAAGGGAGGTGCTGACTGGCTGGTTGACTAACAGACAGTAAGGGGGATGGTAAATGGTTTGGAGTCGGAGGTTCTTGTCTGGTGTTCTGCTGGACATAAACGGGGCTCCTAGGACTGGGCCATTGGTATGTAGGACCCCAAATACAAACAAATCAACACACGGACACGCACACGCACACACACACACAGAGAGAGAGGTCTGGCCTACCTGCCCCAGCCCACGTAGCAACCCACTGCATTCTTCCTGATCCATTATCCTAAACTGCAAACTCCTGCCTTGGTCATGCTGTGCTCAGCCACCTGGCTGCACGCCCACGGAATTAGCACGCACGCACGCACGCACGCACGCACGCACGCACACACACACACACACACACAGAATGGAGGAGAAGAGGACTCAGAGGAGGCAGTGTCAGCAACCCAGCAAATGCTGATGTGGTCTACCTCACACAGACAGAGACTGATAGACACACATGCTGACTGACACAGAAGGACACACACACACACACACACACACACACACACACACACACACACACACACACACACACACACACACACACACAATGTGGTTCACCTCAACACGGTCAGAGTTCAAGGTGAGTATGGGGTAATAATAACTCCATGTTTGAGTGAAAAAGGAAGGGGTCCCTTCCTGTGTTGGGAGCCTGCAACAAATCTGTCAGGGTGAGGCAGGTGAGGCCTGAGACACGAGGACACAGGGTTTCATCACATCATGGTGCTCCCTCCCTGTCTGTGAGGCCTGAGACACGAGGACACAGGGTTTCATCACATCATGGTGCTCCCTCCCTGTCTGTGAGGCCTGAGACACGAGGACACAGGGTTTCATAACGTCATGGTGCTCCCTCTCTGTCTCTCCTGCCTCTCTCTGTCCCGTTACATTCTCTCTGTCTCTCCTGCCTCTCTCTGTCCCGTTACATTCTCTCTGTCTCTCCTGCCTCTCTCTGTCCTGTTACATTCTCTCTGTCTCTCCTGCCTCTCTCTGTCCCGTTACATCCTCTCCGTCTCTCCTGCCTCTCTCTGTCCCGTTACGTTCTCTCCGTCTCTCCTGCCTCTCTCTGTCCCGTTACATTCTCTCTGTCTCTCCTGCCTCTCTCTGTCCTGTTACACCCTCTCTGTCTCTCCTGCCTCTCTCTGTCCTGTTACATTCTCTCGGTCTGTGAGGCCTGAGACACGAGGACAGAGGGTTTCATAACGTCATGGTGCTCCCTCTCTGTCTCTCCTGCCCCTCTCTGTCCCGTTACACCCTCGTGTCCTCTGAGACCTGAACCGTGGTAGCCTGCTCTGGTCTGGCCCTATCCCCTGCACCAGGGCCTGACACCAACACTGGATGACTGGACCTTCCTGGCTGGATGGACTGCTGGATAGATGGATGGCTGGATGGATGGATGGATGGATGGATGGATGGATGGATGGATGGATGGACGGATGGATGGCTGTCTCAGCGAGACCAAACGGAAACAAAATTCCTTTTCTACTCCCAGCCAGTGAGTAATTACAGTGAAAACCTAGCCCAGCACATTCAAAAGGACAGAGAGTGTGTGTGTGTGTGTGTGTGTGAGAGAGAGAGTGAGAGTGCATGTCAGCCTGCTGCGTTGCTCACCAAGGTCCCAGCGGAGGCTGACAGTTTCATAAAGAAGCCATGCTTGCTTCCTTCCTCTTCTTCCTCTTCCTCCTCTCCTCTCTCTAAACAGTCTTTTCATCGGGGAGTCATGTGACATGTCACATAGCTGTCAGAATGACACAGAGGGTCCACGGGGGCTGGCGCTGAACAGGGTAACATGTTCCCAGCACATAGCACAGAGTCGATGTGTGTTCTATATACTGAAGTCGTTTCTGCCCGGACCATGCCCTACATTTTACGAAGAGCGCGTTCTACTTTCCCTAACATGTTAAAATAGAGCATGCTCATATGATTTAGCTGACCGGAACGCGAATGGCTCACAATGCTAACTACGGTTGGCTCTTGGGGTGTGTAATGCTGCGTGTCTTAATGTGTACGTTTGTGTGGGTCCGTCTGCCTGTCACCAGCTCGCTAATGAAACGGCAGCCAAGTGGCAGCATCAGGAGACAGCCATCGCTCAGCGCTAAAGTGACGTCCCCCACAGCTAGCTTTATGAACTCACATCTTCCAGAGAAGGACCTCATCAGTCACCCCGTCTCCATCGCACGCTGACAGCCAGCGGTGTCAGTGTTTGTGGGGAGGAGGGCACACAACACACGCTGTACAGCTTCGTGTGTGTCTATGCATGTGTCTCAGCGTGTGTGCATGTGTGTGTGTGTGTGTGTGTGTAAGACAAAGGAAAACTAGCTAGCTGAAGAAAGAGAGAGTATGTCACAGTGATGGTTCAGTGAATACATTTGAATGTCGATGTGTTTTCGGGTTTGGGAGCTAAATGCAAAGAGCTGTAGGTTAAAGGGTGTTTGTGATTGGCTGCTACCACCTGTGCATGCAAACGTGCATGTAGACCTTTGTGTGTGTGCGTGTGTGTGTGCGTGTGTGTGTGCACGTGTCTACGAACCCCAATAGGACGTTAGGCTAACCGAAAGAGTGCGACAGAAGGAGCTCTTCCTGTTCTACCCTAGTGGAGCTCTATTTAGAGGCCTAGGCCAGGAGTCTGATCAGGGCGTTTAAAGCTCCTGTTCTACCCTAGTGGAGCTCTATTTAGAGGCCTAGGCCAGGAGTCTGATCAGGGCGTTTAAAGCTCCTGTTCTACCCTAGTGGAGCTCTATTTAGAGGCCTAGGCCAGGAGTCTGATCAGGGCGTTTAAAGCTCCTGTTCTACCCTAGTGGAGCTCTATTTAGAGGCCTAGGCCAGGAGTCTGATCAGGGCGTTTAAAGCTCCTGTTCTACCCTAGTGGAGCTCTATTTAGAGGCCTAGGCCAGGAGTCTGATCAGGGCGTTTAAAGCTCCTGTTCTACCCTAGTGGAGCTCTATTTAGAGGCCTAGGCCAGGAGTCTGATCAGGGCGTTTAAAGCTCCTGTTCTACCCTAGTGGAGCTCTATTTAGAGGCCTAGGCCAGGAGTCTGATCAGGGCGTTTAAAGCTCCTGTTCTACCCTAGTGGAGCTCTATTTCGAGGCCTAGGCCAGGAGTCTGATCAGGGCGTTTAAAGCCCAGTGATGAGGTTGTGATGGGGTTGTTACGTGGTTGTGATGGGGGTGTGACGGGGTTGTGATGTGGTTGTTATGGGGGTTGTGATGGGGGTGTGACGGGGTTGTGATGGGGTTGTTATTGGGGTGTGACGGGGTTGTGACGGGGTTGTAACGGGGTTGTGATGGGGGTGTGACGGGGTTGTGATGAGGTTGTTATGGGGGTTGTGATGGGGTTGTGATGGGGTTGTGATGGGGTTGTTATGGGTGTGTGTTACTGCAGTGGACAGGCAGCAGAGAGCACGGGACCAAGGGCCTCTGACGCTGCCTCTCCGTTGTGAGCATGCTCAGTGCATCGTCCTCCGTCAATGGACCCCATTCATTCCGTAATGTGTGTGTCGAACAAGACATCGTGACACACACACACACACACACACACACACACACACACACACACACACACACACACACACACACACACACACACACTGCATTGTATGGAACTCCTGAAATCGCACGGCTACTGTCTCAGCTTGCTGTTTTGAGCCTTGAAGGAACACACTCCCCTCTTGCCCCAGTCCCCCCCAGTCTCCCCCGTCCCCCCCCCATCCTGGCTGACACAGTTCCCGTCCCCTCCAGGGTGCGCTCTGTCCACCTCCAGTGCCCCTCAAGCGGAGCTCCAAACATCTAAAAGGGCCGTTCGCTCACTCTCCAACCCCTCTGCCTGCCTGGAACCAAAAACAACATGGGACATCTAGAATATCGCCTGGTTAAGTGTTTTCCAGAGACCCCTTCAATTCCAAGAAGGCATCGACACACTGTAGACTCTGTAGACTCTCTAAAGCATTCAGAGGACAAAGAAACTGCTGGGCCAATGAGAAAGGGATTTCATGGAGAAAAACGTGTGACGTTCCCAATAAGATAAGAAGGGATTCTTCCTATCCTATCCTTATCCTCATTATGAATACATACTATAATTTCCCTAACATAATATTTGACTGGCAGAGTGCTCAGGGCCAGACAGTGTGAAGGTAGCTGGGCAGTGCAGCAGATCCATGAGCTCAGTCAGTGTTTTCCCCCGGTCTGTTCCAGTATAACCCTGCCTACAAAGCAAAACAGGGGATCCCCGCCCCACTGCTCACCCCCTCCCTCTCTCTTCTGGACCCCCCCCCCCCCTCTCTTTCCCTCTCACTCCTAGACCCCCCCCCCCCCACACACACACACACACACACACACATCCCCTTTCCCTCTCACTCCTAGACCCCCCCCCCCCCCACACACACACACACACACACACATCCCCCTTTCCCTCTCACTCCTAGACCCCCCCCCCCACACACCCCCTAGACCCCCCCCCCCCCCCCCCACACACACACACACACACACATCCCCCTTTCCCTCTCCTCTCCTGCCATTGTTGTGCTGGATGAGCCAATGGTGTTGTGTGGTTTGGGGAGCCTCGGGCTGCAGGATTAGTAACCGTCAGGAGAGGGAGGCTGAGGAGAGGAGAGGAGAGGAGAGGGAGGCTGAGGGGAGGAGAGGAGAGGGAGGCTGGGGGGAGGAGGAGAGGAGGGGAGGCTGAGGGGAGGAGAGGAGGCTGAGGGGAGGAGGAGAGGAGGGGAGGCTGAGGGGAGGAGAGGAGAGGAGAGGGAGGCTGAGGGGAGGAGGAGAGAAGGGGAGGCTGAGGGGAGGAGAGGAGAGGAGAGGGAGGCTGAGGGGAGGAGAAGAGGAGGGGAGGAGAGCGAGGTTGAGGGGGGGAGGAGGGGAGGGGAGGAGAGGGAGGCTGGGGGTGGGGGGTCTGGGTCTGGCCTTGACTGGAGAGCCTGCACTCAACAGAGCCATTTTCTTTTCCCTCTCCCAGTCTTTTTTAAAAGGTGTCCGGGAGAAGCCTTACGCCCCCTCCTCCCCCCCCCCCCCCCTCCTCCCTCCTCTTTTCCCCCCTTCTCCTCATCAATATTTCATAGGCTGCTGGAGCGCGTCTGTCACTGCCTCACCATCCAGTAACCTTCCCTTTTACCCCTCCCTCCCTCTCTCCCTCCCTCTATCCCTCCCTCCCTAGTCAGCCAATTATAGGACGCTTAGCTCCATCTCTGACAACACAAAGAGAGCGTTGAATCCCACCGTCCGCAGGAACGCTAAACGGGCTAAAAACCAACGCAGGAATCTCAACTAGAACAAAAGGATGTAGACGCCATATTTTTTAAAAACACAAACACCCCTTCATTATTCCCGTTTCCCCCCGAGGGAGGGGGGCGCGATTGATCGTTAGGGCGTGAGGGAACGCCGCCTCGCCACCTGGGCCCCACGTGAGTCCCTCCCCCTCTCCCCCAACGCCCAACTGTCATTCTTCAAAACAAACGCTCCAGACTAGTGTGCCTGCTAGCTAGCGCGCGTCAGCCGGCCGGGCCTGCTTAGCAACGCAGGTAAACAAAGCCTCCGTCCCACCTGTCCCTGCTCTCCCCCGTATACATTACACCACTCCCAGGACAGAGTGCATTATGGGGCTGAAGAGGAAGTGTTGTGTGTCCGTCATTTGATCCACACGGACTGGGAAACACAGAGCCCGGGGCTGGGAGAAACGCCACAGCAGTTTATCTCGGTTAGGGAAAACCCACATTGTTTTCTCACAAAGAGACTCCAAATCAAAAGGTGTTTGTGGAAAACGATTGCTGTGCAGAAATACTTGCGATTTGCAGACCGCATTTACAGAGGGAGTTTTACATTACACTGCGGCCAGTTTGCTATGGGCACTTTACGAAGGCTTAATAACCACACAAACACGCTATCATGGGAGTGATCATAATGATGCAAGACACTGTATTCCTAGCGTGACTTCACTATCAAACCTTGTCACTGGAGAAGAGAGGAAAACAAGCTTGAGTTGTAAATCTAAGGAGCCTACTTTTCGACTCTCTCCCTGCTTAACGGTGCTCCTACATCCTTACCTTGCAGCTGCTTAAAGCGTCCCTCCAGCATGTTATAGTTGAAGGCGGCCTGGGCAGAGAAGCCAAGCCCAGGGCCGGGACTAGTCCCCCGGATGGGGCTATGGCTGGGGCTGGGCCCGAGGCCGGGGCTGACAGCCTGGGAGGTCGCAGGGCCAGAGGAAGGCGACAGGGCCCCGTGGTAGTCCGACCCTGGGGACAGGGGCCCTGGCATACTGGTGGCTCTCTGGAGCTCCATAAGTCCAGTAGAAACCCAATAAATGGAGGAAGTAGAACCAAAAGGCTACTGGACCAAGGGGAAGAGGAGGGTCAGTGGCTGGTCCCCTCCCCAGAGGAATAGCCTGGTCCGGCGGGGTCAGAGACGGAGAGAGCAGGGTCCTTTAGCTGGTCCCTGGTGCAGTCAGTCAGTCACTGGGAGAGGAAAACGCTGGCTCAGCAGCAGCCACACAGCAGCATCCCGCTACCCTTTCTCTCTCTCTCTCTCTCTCTCTCTCTCTTTCAGTCCTCTGTCTATTCTTCCTCCGTTCCGTTCAGCTATCCACCCCTTCTCTCCCAAAAACGCGAGCAAAAAATATCACAGGGAAGGAAATATAAGAAAACGTCCTGTTCCAGGAAGAGAATAAAAAAAGTGACCAGAGAAAGGAGAGCGCGAGAGAAAAACAGGGGGAGTAGGAGGGAGGGAGAGAGCGAGAGCACGCTGGACTCTGCCCTCCTGCAATGTGTCGAGCGTGGCTCCAACACTGCACACCTTTCACAGCCCTCAGACAGCGGGGGGAGGGGCCGGCCGCACGGCACTCCCCCTGCAGCCAATCACGGCTCACCCCCCCCCCCCCTCATGACGTCACCCACTCATTAGCATAAGGGGGTAGTGGGTGGAGGCAGAGAGACAGAAAGAAAGAAAGAAATAGAGAGAGAGAAACGGAGGAGTGGAATGTACCAAATCCAAATGGGAATTAAAGAAAAGGGGTGAGAGGATATCTGGTTGAAGCCTCCACCGTTTCCTCATCCTAATAAACCCAAGGATACCAAACGCCCCAGTCGGGAATGTCACACACACACACACACACACACACACACACACACACACACACACA
>JAPMUY010004701.1:77500-100000 GCA_026901105.3 Galaxias olidus
GTCACCATCAGCCAGCCTATGATGTAGCCTGCCGATCATCTGGACCCCATACAGCAGGCAGACCCCCATCTAACAGTGCCTCTCCCTGAAGCAGGCAGACCCCCATCTAACAGAGCCTCTCCCTGAAGCAGGCAGACCCCCATCTAACAGAGCCTCTCCCTGAAGCAGGCAGACCCCCATCTAACAGTGCCTCTCCCTGAAGCAGGCAGACCCCCATCTAACAGTGCCTCTCCCTGAAGCAGGCAGACCCCCATCTAACAGTGCCTCTCCCTGCAGCAGGCAGACCCCCATCTAACAGTGCCTCTCCCTGAAGCAGGCAGACCCCCATCTAACAGTGCCTCTCCCTGAAGCAGGCAGACCCCCATCTAACAGTGCCTCTCCCTGAAGCAGGCAGACCCCCATCTAACAGTGCCTCTCCCTGAAGCAGGCAGACCCCCATCTCAGTGCCTCTTCCTGCAGCAGGCAGACCCCATTCTAACAGAGCCTCTCCCTGCAGCAGGCAGACCCCCATCTAACAGAGCCTCTCCCTGAAGCAGGCAGACCCCCATCTAACAGAGCCTCTACCTGAAGCAGGCAGACCCCCATCTAACAGAGCCTCTCCCTGAAGCAGGCAGACCCCCATCTAACAGTGCCTCTTCCTGCAGCAGGCAGACCCCCATCTAACAGTGCCTCTTTCTGCAGCAGGCAGACCCCCATCTAACAGAGCCTCTCCCTGAAGCAGGCAGACCCCCATCTAACAGTGCCTCTCTCTGAAGCAGGCAGACCCCCATCTAACAGAGCCTCTCTCTGAAGCAGGCAGACCCCCATCTAACAGTGCCTCTCCCTGAAGCAGGCAGACCCCCATCTAACAGTGCCTCTCCCTGAAGCAGGCAGACCCCCATCTAACAGTGCCTCTCCCTGAAGCAGGCAGACCCCCATCTAACAGAGCCTCTTCCTGCAGCAGGCAGACCCCATAGTGCCTCTACATGCAGCAGGCAGACCCCATAGTGCCTCTACATGCAGCAGGCAGACCCCCATCTAACAGAGCCTCTACCTGAAGCAGACCCCCATCTAACAGTGCCTCTTTCTGCAGCAGGCAGACCCCCATCTAACAGAGCCTCTACCTGAAGCAGACCCCCATCTAACAGTGCCTCTTTCTGCAGCAAGCAGACCCCCATCTGAAGCAGGCAGCCATCTCAGAGCCTCTCTCTGAAGCAGGCAGACCCCCATCTAACAGACACACACACACACACACTAACACACACTACAGCAGGCAGACATATATATCACACACACACACACACACACACACACACACACACACACACACACACACACACACACACACACACACACACACACACACACACACACACACACACACACACACACACACAGGTACTTCATCTGTGTACAGAACATTTCCGCCAGGGTCAGATGCTCAGAGACAAACCCCGTCTCCAAGGAGATAAATGGTGGCGTGTATGAAGTCACTAGAGAGCGAGAGGTGGGGGATAATGTTTCATCATTGTCCCAATGGGCCGCTGCATAAGGGTCCCCCAGGTGGGGCTAGGAGCAGACACCATGGGATCCTAGAGACACACAGGGCTTCACCACGGCCTTCCTCCTCCTGTCATCTTCCTCCTCCTCCACCACGCCCTTACTCCTGTCATCTTCCTCCTCCTCCACACACACACACACACACACACACACACACACACACACACACCCTCCTCCACACACACACACACACTGTCATCTTCCTCCTCCTCCACCACGGCCTTACTCCTGTCATCTTCCTCCTCCTCCACCACGCCCTTACTCCTGTCATCTTCCTCCTCCTCCACCACGCCCTTACTCCTGTCATCTTCCTCCTCCTCCACCACGCCCTTACTCCTGTCATCTTCCTCCTCCTCCACCACGCCTTTACTCCTGTCATCTTCCTCCTCCTCCACCAAGCCCTTACTCACTGTCATCTTCCTCCTCCTCCACCACGCCCTTACTCCTGTCATCTTCCTCCTCCTCCACCACGCCCTTACTCCTGTCATCTTCCTCCTCCTCCACCACGGCCTTACTCCTCCTGTCATCTTCCTCCTCCACCACAAACTTACTCCTCCACGACGCGCTTACTCCTCCTGTGAGCGTCCTCCTCCTGTGAGCGTCCTCCTCCACCACGCGCTTACTCCTCCACCACGCCCTTACACCTCCTGTGAGCTTACTCCTCCTGTCAGCGTCCTCCCCCACCACGCCCTTACTCCTCCTGTGAGCTTACTCCTCCACAACGCCCTTACTCCTCCTGTCAGCGTCCTCCTGTCAACGTCCTCCTCCACCACGCCCTTACTCCTCCTGTGAGCTTACTCCTCCACGACGCCCTTACTCCTCCTGTGAGCTTACTCCTCCTGTCAGCGTCCTCCTCCACCACGCCCTTACTCCTCCTGTGAGCTTACTCCTCCTGTCAGCGTCCTCCTCCACCACGCCCTTACTCCTCCTGTGAGCTTACTCCTCCTGTCAGCGTCCTCCTCCACCACGCCCTTACTCCTCCTGTGAGCTTACTCCTCCTGTCAGCGTCCTCCTCCACCACGCCCTTACTCCTCCTGTGAGCTTAATCCTCCTGTCAGCGTCCTCCTCCACCACGCCCTTACTCCTTCTGTGAGCTTACTCCTCCTGTCAGCGTCCTCCTCCACCACGCCCTTACTCCTCCTGTGAGCTTAATCCTCCTGTCAGCGTCCTCCTCCACCACGCCCTTACTCCTCCTGTGAGCTTAATCCTCCTGTCAGCGTCCTCCTCCACCACGCCCTTACTCCTCCTGTGAGCTTAATCCTCCTGTCAGCGTCCTCCTCCACCACGCCCTTACTCCTCCTGTCAGCTGTCAGAGCATCGTTTGTTTTGTTAAGCGTCAGACATTCCTAGCTGTAAATGAAGTTATCTAGGAACGCTGATCCTAACGTTTTGGGATATTCACAGCTGAAGAACCTAAGGGTCACCTGTTTCCCACCCTGGGCCAGAGCTACAGAGAATTACTATGTTTGTTTGGGACATCCTATTCCATTGGATTACAGTTTCCTATATTAGGCTGTTGGCAAGAGAAAACCATGGCAACAGTCTAAGCATTCCCTTATCCATGAGCAGGACATTAGCAAAAAGACTGGAGGCAGCCATTTCTACTGATGGCATTGTTGGACTTCACTTTGGGTGGGAGCTGGCTATGGCTTTGATAACAAGACAGCTTGGACTGATTTCCCAACCTCTGACCAATAACACAAACACCTACCCCTAAACGATGGCGTCTTAGTGCGAGTACACAACAACGTCGAGTACACAGCTAAAAGGAGTCTGCAGTTGACTTGTGAGCTAGCACGCTGCCCCGCCTTGTCCCGCCCTGTGAGCTAGCATGCTGCCCCGCCCTGTCCAGATCTGTGAGCTAGCATGCTGCCCCGCCCTGTGGGCTAGCACGCTGCCCCGCCCTGTGGGCTAGCACGCTGCCCCGCCCTGTCCAGACCTGTGAGCTAGCTCGCTGCCCCGCCCTGTCCAGACCTGAGAGCTAGCTCGCTGCCCTGCCCCGTCCAGATCTGAGCTAGCACGCTGCCCCGCCCTGTGAGCTAGCACCCTGCCCCGCCCTGTCCAGATCTGTGAGCTAGCATGCTGCCCCGCCCTGTGAGCTAGCACGCTGCCCCGCCCTGTCCAGACCTGTGAGCTGGCACACTGCCCCGCCCTGTCCAGACCAGAGAGCTAGCTCGCTGCCCCGCCCTGTCCAGACCTGAGAGCTAGCTCGCTGCCCCGCCCTGTCCAGATCTGTGAGCTAGCACGCTGCCCCGCCCTGTGAGATAGCACGCTGCCCTGCCCTGTCCAGACCTGTGAGCTAGCACACTTCCCCGCCCTGTGAGCTAGCACCCTGCCCCGACCAGATCTGTGAGCTAGCATGCTGCCCCGCCCTGTCCAGACCTGTGAGCTAGCATGCTGCCCCACCCCGTTCAGACCTGTGAGCTAGCACACTGCCCCGCCCTGTCCAGACCTGTGAGCTAGCACGCTGCCCCGCCCTGTGAGCTAGCACACTGCCCTGCCCTGTTAAGACCTGTGAGCTAGCACACTGCTCCGCCCTGTGAGCTAGCACCCTGCCCCGCCCTGTCCAGATCTGTGAGCTAGCATGCTGCCCCGCCCTGTGAGCTAGCACGCTGCCCCGCCCTGTCCAGACCTGTGAGCTAGCATGCTGCCCCACCCCGTTCAGACCTGTGAGCTAGCACGCTGCTCCGCCCTGTCCAGACCTGTGAGCTAGCACGTTGCCCCGTCCTGTGAGCTAGCACACTGCCCTCCAGACCTGTGAGCTAGCACACTGCCCCGCCCTGTGAGCTAGCACCCTGCCCCGCCATGTCCAGATCTGTGAGCTAGCATGCTGCCCCGCCCTGTGAGCTAGCACGCTGCCCCGCCCTGTCCAGACCTGTGAGCTAGCATGCTGCCCCACCCCGTTCAGACCTGTGAGCTAGCACACTGCCCCGCCCTGTCCAGACCTGTGAGCTAGCACGCTGCCCCGCCCTGTGAGCTAGCACACTGCCCTGCCCTATTAAGACCTGTGAGCTAGCACACTGCTGCCCCTAGCACCCTGCCCCGCCCTGTCCAGATCTGTGAGCTAGCATGCTGCCCCGCCCTGTGAGCTAGCACGCTGCCCCGCCCTGTCCAGACCTGTGAGCTAGCATGCTGCCCCACCCCGTTCAGACCTGTGAGCTAGCACGCTGCCCCGCCCTGTCCAGACCTGGCACAGGCCCCGGCCACCATTCCGCTCTGCTAGCACATTGTCTTTCGGTCATGGGATCAGTCAGTCTGGGCAGTGACCGTGACACCGCCCTCGTCCTTGAGTGACCGAGCGGCTGTGTGTGTCTGTGGTGATTGGTCACCGTCCCATGAGGGCCCAAAAACACGACCCACTGTCTGAGGAGGGGATCAACTCGGCCATGCAGCGTGGGCCCGGCCTTTTGTCAGGCGTGCAGTCATGCACCGAGGAAGAATGTGCCACACTGACACAACCCACAGTCTCTCACACACACACACACACACACACACACACACACACACACACACACACACACACACACACACACACACACACACACACACACACACACACACACACACACACACACACACACACACACACACACACACACACACACACACACACACACACACGTTGGAGGGAGGGATGGAGAAAAGGAAGGGCTGTATATGAGGTCACTACAGAGGAGAAACACAGAGAGAGCTGGAGAGAACGAGAGAGAGAGAGAGAGAGAGAGAGAGAGAGAGAGAGAGAGAGAGAGAGAGAAAGAGAGAGGGAGCTGGAAAGAAAGAGAGAGAGAGAGAGAGAGAGAGAGAGAGAGAACTGGGGAGATGAATGTCCACCCGGTGTAAAAATTAGCTCATGCGTCCGGCAGCCCTTCCCTCCAGCAGTCTGTGTGACAGTGAGATGGGATATGAACTCATCTGGTCGGCGCCCGCGTGACAGCACCAAGGAAACTCACACGACATCATTTCCTGTTGAACCCTGTCCCTGTTCCTTCTGCTCCAGGGACGAAGTAATGAAAAGAATGAAACGATGCGGACGACACCGTCTAATAGATCTATAGACTACACTAGAACAGTTCTAATAGATCTATAGACTACACTAGAACAGGAAGATCTAATAGATCTATAGACTAGACTAGAACAGGAAGATCTAATAGATCTATAGACTAGACTAGAACAGGAGATCTAATAGATCTATAGACTACACTAGAACAGGAAGATCTAATAGATCTATAGACTACACTAGAACAGGAAGATCTAATAGATCTATAGACTACACTAGAACAGGAAGATCTAATAGATCTATAGACTACACTAGAACAGGAAGATCTAATAGATCTATAGACTACACTAGAACAGGAAGCTCTAATAGATCTATAGACTACACTAGAACAGGAGACCTACAGATCTACTAGACTACACTAGAACAGGAGGAGACCTACAGATCTACTAGACTACACTAGAACAGGAGGAGACCTACAGATCTACTAGACTACACTAGAACAGGAGGGTCTATAGATCTACTAGACTACACTAGAACAGGAGGGTCTATAGATCTACTAGACTACACTAGAACAGGAGGGTCTATAGATCTACTAGACTACACTAGAACAGGAGGAGACCTATAGATCTACTAGACTACACTAGAACAGGAGGAGACCTATAGAACAGGAGGAGACCTAAATCTACTAGACTACACTAGAACAGGAGAGACCTACAGTCTACTAGAACAACTAGATCTACTAGACTACACTAGAACAGGAGGAGACCTACAGATCTACTAGACTACACTAGAACAGGAGGAGACCTACAGATCTACTAGACTACACTAGACTCAAACAGGAGGGAACATAACTTTCAGTGAGCAAGCACCACAGGGATTAGGCAGAGGGACTTCTAGAGTGGAACAGTGTGTGTGTGTGTGTGTGTGTGTGTGTGTGTGTGTGTGTGTGTGTGTGTGTGTGTGTGTGAAAGACCACTAAAGTAAAATAAGTAAAAGAGAGAGAACCACACCACCTCCTTTCATCACCTGACCCAAAACAAATTTCAGGAAAGTGTCTGGCATGTTTGTGTGGATATTATGTACATTGTGTGTGTGTATCTTTGCAGCTATGCAGGTTAAGGCCAGCAGGGTGGAGCGTTTGAAGCTGTTGGCTGGCTGGTGTCATGTAGACTGTAGCTGGAGAGAAGACACTTTCCACTAAAGCTCAACCAGCCGTCTCAGCTATAGAGGCAGCGCATCAATAAGATATGACCGTGTTAGCTAGGTGGAACAGTGTGTGTGTGTGTGTGTGTGTGTGTGTGTGTGTGTGTGTCCCCTGTAAAATCTCTCTCTCTCTCTCTCTCTCACCTGACCCCAAATCCCAGCCTGGGCCTGGTGGATATTATGTACATCTCTCTCTCTCTCTCTCTCTCTCGCTCTCTCCCTCCCTCCGTCCCTGAAGCTGGGCCTGGTGGTCTCCCTCTCCATCCTTTCCCTAAAGCTCAACCTCTCTCTCTCCAGCTATAGAGGCAGCGCATCAATAAGATATGTGTGTTAGCTAGGTCTCTCTCTCTCTCTCTCTCTCTCTCTCTCTCTCTCTCTCTCTCTCTCTCTCTCTCTCTCTCTCTCTCTCTCTCTCTCTCTCTCTCTCTCTCTCTCTCTCTCTCTCTCTCTCTCTCTCTCTCTCTCTCTCTCTCTCTCTCTCTCTCTCTCTCTCTCTCTCTCTCTCTCTCTCTCTCTCTCTCTCTCTCTCTCTCTCTCTCTCTCTCTCTCTCTCGCTCGTCTCAGTGAGAACTGTGCCCGGCCCACAGCACAACACAGCCTAAATAACACTCTACTACTATTAAATACAAAGCAGCCTGCTCCCCATGCATAATGAATGAGGGTCTGAGTGGTGTGTGTGTGTGTGTGTGTGTGTGTGTGTGTGTGCACACACACACACACACACACACACACACACACACACACACACACACACACACACACACACACACACACACACACACACACACACACACACACACAGAAACAAGGGCATGGTTAGGGAGGGGAAGAGAAACAGGCGAGAGAGGCGAGGGGGAGAGTGAACAGAAAAACAGATTTGATCCAATTAGAGAGTTATCAAACCAGTCTCCCGTTTCACCTGACAGTCCAGTAGCAGCAGGTATTTTGCTGCTGCTGGTATTTTAGACAGGCAGTCTCCTTGCCAACCTTCAGACGGCCAGCTCAACCTGCGGGTCCTTACAGTGGACACTCTTGATTTACAGTGATTTCATAGACCATAGACTGACTTCTAAATCTGCTATGGGATCCGTTTTTATTTTTTGAAATTTGAGCTTGCGCAGGCGGGAAGGCTGCACAAAATGGCGCCGCACGTTTACGGACGTTGGACATTCATTTTCCCCTCCACAATAGCACTTAACTACTAAAGAACGAACAAATCCCTTGGCAGTCTTGTGCGTACGTCCACAGAAGACCAGAGTATTCCCACTTCTTCCATTCTCTCCTCTCCTCCGTACTCCCACTCATCTCCACACCCACTCCACTCCCTCCCTCCCTCGCTCCCCTCCTCCTCTCTCACAGCCCATACGCTCTCTCTCTCTTACTCCCTCTGGTTTCCTGTGCTTACGCAACTCTGTCCGAATGCCAACAAAACCCCCTCGCCACTCCCTCCACTCTGAAAAACAGCCATTCCTCTTTTCCCTCAGGTCTATTCCAAGAAGGCAGGAGGAGAAAAAGGGGGGAACGAGGGATTTTATCGGCGCACGGTAACACAATAGGACTGGAACGCAGAACGAGACGTAGAATATCAAATGAGAGGGGGACAGAGAGAGGGGAGAAAGGGAGAGTGAGAATAGAAGAAGAAGAAAAAACGATCCCATCCCCAGTCCCGCAGTAATCCCACAGCCAGGGGATCCATTTTGATCCTCCTGCTATCCCTGCTGTAGTCTGGCTGATCAGAGGGCCCCGCCATTAGCAGCTAATATCCCTGGGCACAGGGTCAGGCTGGCTGGCACATTGACTGATTGATTAACGAGGTAGACGCACACGCACACGCAAACTAACGGGTGTAAAACGGTCTTGTCTGGCTAGCTGGAGGACAGGAACCCGTCATGAGAAGCTTGTACACGTATCAGTGGACATGCACATACAGACTTACACATTCCCTCACAGTAACCTCTCCTTCTGGTAGATTCTGTGGTGAGAAGGTACAACTCGCCTGGCAAAACCCAAACTAACCGTAGGCTTCTTAGTAGTATTTTACTTCCCCTTTCTCACACACACACACACACACACACACACACACACACACACACACACACACACACACACACACACACACACACACACACACACACACACACACACACACACACACACACACACACACACACACACACACACACACACACACACACACACACACACACACACACACACGCGCTTTCTCTCTACTGTGCTGGCCTCACACCAGCGAGAGTCATGCCTGGTATGCCATTAACTTTTCCAAATGGGGGGATTAAAAGGACATATAACCCACACACACCCCTGGTGTAAACATAACATGCACTTGGTGACTGAATGACAGAATATCCTGTGTGTCTGTGTGTGTGTCTGTGTGTGTGTCTGTGCGTGTGTGTCTGTGTGTGTGTGTGTGTGTGTGTGTCATCCTGTCGGCTCGTCTATCGTGGGCAGACCAGCCAGGTGAACAGCATGGCTTCGCCAGTCCACTAGCCAAAGTAAGCCACACACACACACACACACACACACACACAGATGACTGAGTCGGATCTATCCAGAGACGGAACACCTGTCGGAACATACCTCGGCCTACTTACAGCTAAAGCAGAAAAAACGTTGAAACAAGTCTAGTCAAACCTGGTGGTTTGGATACACAGTTCAAGCTGATGGGACTGATCCAGGGACAGTGTAAGCGAGTAAAGACCAACGGGTTCTCAGTTCATTCAGGTACCAGGACAAAATACATTTCCCTCACTGTCATTTCACACACCTCATACATTTTCACAAAACCTCCTGAGAGTCGCCAGATCTCACATTGTTTCCATGGTAAACAGATGGGCTTGTTCGCGGCACAGACTGTGGGACTCTAACACTGGAGCATGGAGGCATCGTCGGAATTTAATACGACAAAGTTTCTCGTTTTTATTGTCTGGTGTTAATGAAGCCAAACAAATGAAAACCCAGCAGGGGGGGGGAAGAAAAGCAGGATTAGAAGTATGACAGTAAAGACAGAGAGAAAGAGAGAAAAACCGATGGACAGGCGGGCCAGTCGGAGACAGGCAGAGAGACAGGCAGAGAGACAGGGAGAGAGACAGGCAGAGACAGGGAGAGAGACAGGGAGAGAGGCAGGCAGAGAGACAGGCAGAGAGACAGGCAGAGAGACAGGCGGGCCAATTAGAGAGAGGCAGAGAGAGAAGCAGAGAGGCAGGCACAGGGACAGGCAGAGAGACAGGCAGAGAGGCAGGCACAGGGACAGGCAGAGAGACAGGCAGAGAGACAGGCAGAGAGACAGGCAGAGAGACAGGCAGAGAGACAGGCAGAGAGACAGGCAGAGGGTTGGTGTGGAGACCAGCCTGTTGTCTCGGGCCTGTGCTGTTCCATTCTCTCCCAGGGTGGGGTCCCTAGTCCAGCTAAGGAATGCCAAACACCGGCCTCTAACCGCAGGCCCCCGACAAATGGCCCCTGACAACTGGCCCCATGACAACAGCTGGCCCCAAACAGCGGGCCAATTGAGGAGCCGAACACAGCTTTCTTCAACAACGGAACTGGGGTATGCAGTAGACATTTTGCCCCACAAATAGATCCTGAGCCACCATAGGTCAACATAAAACGTTTCAGATGAGAGACTGACAAATTACAAGACGGAGAGAAAAGGAAACGGTCGGTTAAATTCTAATATCGATTAACACTAGAACCGCCGATAATGCAGCACCTCCTAGAACCACCAAGAGGTCATTTTGAAATCGCACCACTACAGTCTTTAATATTGCAAATTAGAAATCAGTTAGTGGAATAATTGGTCACTTTTCCCAAATTGGAAGTCACAATTAAAACAACATAATGAAATAACATGTTGCCATGTTACGTGTAACGTTTTGCCACATTAGGCATTATTTTATTTTAGGCGGAAAATTGCAAATGCACGTTTAATAATTTAAAAGTTAATCAACTTTGAGCTAGGAAATACATATAAATGGCATGTCATACCTCAATAGTATCCTGATAGTAATAATGAAATAATTTAAGAAGACATGAGATTGATAATCTGCACAGAATTTGGTAATATAGGCCTAGGCTAACAAGCGAAAATTCAATATTCTTCTCCGCGTTTTAACACACACATTAGCAATCATCACTGTAGACTCTGATGGTGCACTGACCACACAGAGGTCGTTGGCACTTGACGCACGATTTCAGCGTTTGATTTGATTTAGATTTTATTGCACTGACGTTTCACGACACGCTACCTTCTCTTCTCCTCAGGCTGCTCTGCTGCAAGGGGCAATTGCACAGTCTGGGTTGCTTTTTCGTTTTAATGTGCAACTCCTTGCACAAGTCCGGCATGAAGTCTCGCCTAGCGATGTTCTTTTTGGTGCAGCTCTGGTAAAGGACGCACACGTCGATGCCAGCCAGGTCCAGCAGCATGTTATACTTAAGAACAATAATTCATTGGATTTTCCTTGTTAGCGCTTGTCTCGAGACTCAGAGCGCTTTACAAATTGTTGTGTTCATTGGCAACCACAGACAGACTGCTAACCACTGAGCCACCGTGCAGCCCGTGTAATAGAACAGGCCGACTGGCCATCTGCGAGTGGCTGCTCTGGTGGAGTACTGTCTGGCCATTTGGTCAAGGACATCCACCCCCACCTACCTCCACATGATTCCCGGTGCAAAAAGGCTGTATTCACGTCTTTTGAGTTACGTGTCTCGTTTGCCTTCAACTGCAATAACAACGCGTATTGTTATTTTATAATCAAATAATAACAATATTCGTTACCAGGCAAACAAGACGCGTAACTATAAAGACGCAAATACAAGTTTTTTGCACTGGAAATCACGTGTCAGTCAATATGACGTCTTAGCGGGTCTAGGTAACACTACTCCTAATGTTTCATTGTTTTATTTCAGAACTGCCATAACTCATAAGATGATGAATAACACACTTTTAGGAAAAAAGTCACTGACTGGGAGGCATAGGGTTTTTATTCAAACCGAGTTACATGCATTTTGAAGATGTAAGGGAGGTCAAAATGACCTCATGGCGGTTCTAGTGTTAATCAACCCCCACACAGACAGCCAAGGAGGTGGGCGGGACATCAACCTTCTATCCAAAGTAGGATGGCCGCCATTGGACATCTGCCTAGTAATGTTTACGTCCCAACGCACCGCGTCACTGTGGCAACCCGCACACGCTGCTATTTGGGTGTCCTTGGGGATTGGCCAGGCCTCAAGGTGCCTACACACATTCAGTCCCATAAAACAGGCAGACATTTTGTGGTTAGTAGCCAGGTTTGAGGAGAATGTTAAATGGAGGGTATTGGGAGGTCCGGTGGGATTCGATAGCCTCCTTTTCCTTCCAGCACAGCACAGAGGTTATAACACACTGACACAAGAGACCCACACATATCCAAACGCCTCACGCTCACGCTCACGCTCACACTCACACTCACACTCACACTCACACTCACACTCACACTCACACTCACACTCACACTCACACTCACACTCACACTCACACTCACACTCACACTCACACTCACACTCACACTCACACTGGATGGACGGGTGCTGCTCATAAGCTCGTCGGCCCGGCTCCTCAAGGAAGTGACAACACCCGAACAGGAAACGAACAGGAAGTACCTAATAAGAGGTTGGGGTGGAGGGCTCCTACTTAACGTAGCACCACTGAGGCCCAGCAGAACAGAGCAGTGAGAACACTGCAGCGCTGACCTGACAGCAGTTATGAACATGATTCATCATTATTCACAACAATCGGAACTGACAGCAGTAATTAACATGATTCATCATCTCAAGAGGCTACCATTCATGCTCACAGTCACTAGGCATTCTTATTTGCATGTTGGTGCTCTTGTCTACATATCATACTTGACTTCAAGATATGGGTAAAAGGGTCATGGGGCCAAAGCCTGCCCCTCCACCTGGACCGGGAGGTAGGGAGGAAGAGGAGGAGGAGGAGGAAGGAGAAGGGAGTGCTTGAGATAAGTAGCAAGGTCAAAAGGACCTCTTCACAGCTCGAGCTGATCTCTTTTCTCCGTCTCTTCCCGGGAAACAAAAACAAGGCTGACTGATGTAATGAGAAGAGAAGGTTGTTTTCCTTTTACCGAAACATGCTCGCTTTCAAACAGCATAGCGGAGGACCTTTCTGTGGATCTAAGCTTTGAGGCAGAATCAGACTCCCCCCCCCCCCCCCCCCGCCCCGCGTTTCCTTTGGTTCCAAGCCACGGCGCTTTGTGGAGCCCCACGTTCTCCCCCCAGATCCCCCCCCCCCCCCCGGCCTCCGCCCCACAGGAGCTCTGCCTTTACGGCGACCGCGTGGGTCGTTACCATGGCACCGGGGTCACTCCGGAGTCAGGTTTTGGATGTTAACATTACCAGCTCACTGAAGACATCGGGGCTGACCTCATTGAGACGCGCTGTGGCTCCCTTTGAATCCCTGCCGGTCTGCTCCACAGACATGTGGACCGGGGCCCATAAGAGTACAGCGGGACTCGCATGGGAAATGGATATCTGATCCGCAGCGCAGGGTACAGGTTGTTCTGCTCGCAAGAAGTCCGGAAAAGGCGGGGTGTGGTGTTTTCTGGGGACCAGCCAAGTAGCGAGGGAGGGAGTGAGGGAAGGGAGGGAGGAGAGACAGGGCAGGACCCCTTTGTTTTGATGGATGAGCCTCCGCCGCAGCCAGGAGTCCTCCAGGATCCGATCGGACGGCGTGGAGCGGCCGGATCCCCCCCCCTCCCCCCAGTTCCTCCACTGGGCCGTCCAACCTCATTCAGAAGCTCCGTCCCAGAATAAAACCGCCTTCGTTCGGGCCAGATCGCCATAGATACGGCGACGTCACCACTGCAGTGGCATACATCTTCTCTCCGTAACAAGGCGACTGTGATGGAACAGTCTTCAGTTGTAGTGGTTTCTCTAAGCACCTCGCCATCGGTTTAGGCTGAGGAGACGGGCTTTGACCACACCTAGTCGCTCCATCGCTTTGTCAGGCGGTGACCCTGCTTTGCTGTCCCCCAGGGCACCGCAGACATTCAGCAGGCCCCCCCCATCTGCCGGCCTACCATCCATCATAATAACCAGGGTCCCTCTGCACCTCCGTGACCCCGCCTGAGCGGTGACCCAGAACCCAGCGCTCTCCATCTGGAGAGCAGCCCTGACAGAACACAGAGCCTGGCCCTCCTTCTCCCTCTCTCCTCCAGACCAGCCGTGTTACCGTAGATCATCCTCCCATCCTTCTCTAGAGCTCCCTCCCTGCCTCCCTCCGTCCCGCCCTCCCTCCCTTTCTGTGGTCTCACAGCTCCATCAATTAAAGCAGAGCCTCAACGCAAGACAAGTGTATTGAAATAAATCAAGCTTACCTACCACTCACAGCACAGCAGTAAATATATTCAAACGCACACACACAGCTGCATTTAATGTCGTTTCATACTGGGCAAGCAATCTTATCCCATCCTCTCCCCTTGGCTCCCTGCCAAGTCAAGGCTATCCAATAATGCTGCTGGGTTACCGTCGCACGGCATTGTGGGATACCATCCTGTCATACTAATCTAGATGACATGCGTGGCCGTGGCCGTGTGTGCGTGTGTGCGTGTGTGCGTGCGGGCGTGCGTGCGGGCGTGCGTGCGTGCGTGCGTGCGGGCTGGGGGCAGGGTATTACTTGACATAATAAAGAGGCTGTGAGCAGGGTGGAGACACTGGCCTGGCCGGTAGGCTCCTGGCCCTGGACTTCCACAGTCCCCCTGACCTTGGGGTCGTGGTAGTTATTCAGTCAGCGCATATGCTGTCTGCTCATTTAGGGGTGGGGGGGCAATAGATCAATCCACAGACACAAACTGAAAGGGGTCATGTTGGAGTGGGATGGGCCAGACTAAAGAACAAAGCAGGTCCCTACACTGTGTTCAGGATCTAACCCTAACCCTACACTGTGTTCAGGATCTATGTCTGTCTTGGGTCGAGGCGGTACAGAGGCCGTCGTGCTCTTTATGGACCAATAATGAACTAAATGTACTTAGAGACTTCAGGTCATCACTACTCCTTCATATCATGAGTCTGGGAGACGCCGCTGTTTATTATATCCATGCACAGACAGCACTTCTTCTCTTTTAATGGGCCTTATTGATAGTACCATCCATCTACAAAAACCTCTCTACACTTCATATTCAGTAAACTGTGTGTGTGTGTGTGTGGTAGAGTTCAAGGACATACACACTCCCAGGCCAGCATTTCTTCCCCACTCTATCGAGTAGCTAGGAGGGGGTCAGGGGTAAGAACTCTCCTGGGTAAATCTTCTTAATACCCTTTTGACAGTCAACACACACACACACACACACACAAAATCAATCTCACTCAGAGCAATGTATTTTAAGCAGCAACAACACACAGACAAGATTACTGACAAGGCATACAATCTCTCTCACACACGAACACACACACACACACACACACCTTTCCCAAATAGAAGTGTTACCGTGAAGGGTCGCATTACGACCTCTAGATGACTGTTGGTATCAAAGTACATCGCTTATTCGCCCATCACCATTGCTGATGTGTGCGCTCGCGTTGCCATATTCATCATTGGTGCTTGTTATTGTCCACGAAGATGACGTTCAAAAGGCAGAGACACACACACACACACACACACACACACACACACACGTGTGTGTGTCTGTGTGTACACATGCTAGCGGCACAGCTTCTTCTCCGCCCGGCTATGCAGAGTGATAGCCAAGCTGACATCTTCAGTGACTGTCCCACCCGCTTTTGGACACATGCAAATCAAATTAAAAGGGATCCAACTGAAGGTCAAGACGCCACTGCAGCGAGTGTGTGTATGTGTGTGTGTGTGTGTGTGTGTGTGTACAGTTCGGAAGGGCGTGTTCCCCTTAGAACAGGAGTGTTCTCTCTGGGGTCTCCTGGGCTGGGCAGGGGGTCAGTTTCTCGGATGGCCACTGACCGCTTTAGTGACCAGACACACACACACACACACACACACACACACACAAGCCCGCAGACAGTGACACACACCTTGTTAGCTTTATGGCATGACGGTGCATGCAGAAGCGAATGGGAGACTGTCAAGTCTAAAGCACACTAAACACACACACACACACACACACACACACACACACACACACACACTGTAGCACTACCTTTGTGGACCCACATGACGGTGTTTCAGACTCTATCTATATGCTCTTCTTAGCTCAAATGGTCTGAATACGCTAATGAATCAACCTAATGAAATCCATCTCAGTACAGCTAGCTTTACCTTAACACTCAGCCAACCCACAGCAGCACTACCACAGACCTTAACCACTGTAGAAAAGGGGGCAAGAGAGAGAGGCAAGTGGACTGCATGCACGTGCCACTGACCCCTAATAAGGTCATTTATGACGCAGCCCTAAATCCCCAAGACAAAGGAACACACACACACACACACACACACCCACACACACAGACAGACACACACACACGACGAGAGGCAGACAGCGCCAGCATACCTCCCTGACATCTTCTTTGATAACGTGTGTGTGTGTGTGTGTGAGTTTGCGCCAGAATTAACCAGAGCTTCTCCGCAAGGCACACCCAAGTACCCCCCCCCCCCCCCCCCCCCCTCTGTCGCACTGTTCAACTTCTTTTTCTGCTGGACGTCTTCCAGAAGGCACCCTCCTCCTCCTCCTCCTCCTCCTCTTTTCCCCTCCATCCCTTCCTGTCCTCCTTTCTGCCTGACGTTAGACCTTCCAGTCTGTCTCTCGTTCTCAATGTAGTCCTTCTCATCTCTCATCTCGTCACTCATGTCCTTGTAGTGTACCCTCGTCTCCTTGTAGTGTACCCTCGTCTCCTTGTAATGTATACCCTCGCCTCCTTGCGGTGTACCCTCGTCTTCTTGCAGTGTACCCTTGTCTCCTTGTAGTGTACCCTCGTCTCCTTGCAGTGTACCCTCGTTTCATCTCCTCTACCTGGGGTGCTCAGCACTCTTTATGAAGTGCATGCAGTACTCGATGCCTCCAGCTGACCGTTTCCCTACCGCTCCAATCAAAAAACTACAAAGACCAGGAAAGCACAAGACAAAAGGGCCTTAAGGGGAGACGGACAGAGAGACACTCGTAAAGCTGAGAATTCTTTCTGTTTGTCCTCGCAGAGAGAGGACGGAGAGAAGGGAAGAAAAGAGGGGGAAGAGGAGAAAGGAATGGACAGATGAAGGGTGAACGATGGGAACAGGTTTCTGCAGCAGACCGTCCTCATTCCTGAAAATATCCATCACTCCCAGGGCCCGTCTGGCTGTGCGTTTGTCTACCTTCTACAGCTCGTTTCCCCAGGCCGTCATCTGCATTCCTGCTGTACACACACACACACGTCGTGCGTTCTGTCGACAGCTGTCTGTCTGTCCTCTCAATGTCTGTCTGTCTGTCTGTCTTCTGTGTTTTGTCTGTCTGTCTTCTGTCTGTCTGTCTCACTAGCTCTCTTCACCTCTACCTTACAGGTGAAGTTTAATTTGCATTCTTGAGAGCTAGGACTTGTCTGTAGACTCCCTTCGGAGACAACTGGAGGTAAACACACGCACGCACACGCACACGCACCCACACCCACACACAGAGAAAGCAAGAGAGCGAGAGAGGAGACAACAGGTCCATGTCAGGAAGCGAGAGGAGAGTCCCCCCCTAGGGAGACATTAGTCAACACACTGCTCTGCTACTCCTCTCCGCAGTCTGTACTAATTACCGTGGCAACTCCCAGGCACTAGGATGTGTTTACAAGCACTAAGAGAGCCCAGCATAGAGCAAGAAATAGAGGGGAGGAGGAGGCCCTAGGAGTAAAGGGTGGACACAGAAAGGATGAGGGTGGGCACCACCTCGGCCGTTAAAAAAAACACCGGTATAGTCAAGAAATTAAAACAATATTTGCGTGTTAAATTCTGAAGCGGCCCACATTAGTAATAAACTAATGGAGGCTAGTCAAGAATCTGCGAAGATTTTTTTTATATTTGACTACCGGGTGGCTATAATTGTCTACCACAGGTTTTACTAAATTTTCCTAAATTCTTTTCATTATGACCAATGCATATCCAACCGTGGCTTTTTGGCAACACAAGGCCTAAAAGGCAGTATTTGCATTATGACATGCCCCTGCCAGCTAGATTATGCTACCTAGGTCTAATTTCATAATAGCCTATCTGCATGTCAGTTTTGCAACATCCAGTGTACAGATTGCGTGATAAACTCTCAGATTAATATTAAAAAGCCAGAGCCAGTCTCCTATGCAAAAAAACGATGCTGCAGCATTAGCAATGATTTACGGCTGAAAATCTCCCCGCTGCATTACGACAGTCCCCGTTGGCAGCAAAACCCTCACAACATCACTGGTTACCGCATCAAATTAAAGGTCGATAAGAAAAGATAGACTGATTTGCCTGCCTTAAGGCTAAACAAAAATTTACACCAAATAGAGAAACGTAAAGGTGTGATGTCCTTGGTGATCTCATCTGAAGAGTTTTGACACCTCTGGGGTTCACTGATTCACAGACTGGCGTGACGTCGAAGATTGTTTTCAACGGGAACATCAAAGGGGACTCGAGGCAAATGCAGCAGGGGAATTCGGCCTTGATATGAACACATGGATTAATAGAGCTATAATTAAAAATAGCTTTTGAAAAAGGTCCCCTGCCTAAAACAAATCACGAATGTGGCCCCAAACAGCATGAAGGAAAATATGCTCAGCAGGCCAATACCGTTATAACCATAAGCATACTCCAGCAATATGGGGAGGTTACGACCACGCCTGCATCTCCTAAATAAAATAGGCTGCTGAGCCGTTATCCGCCATATAGCACACATACAACACCACTGCTAACATTAAACTAGGCAATTGCATTTGCAAATATTTGTATAGTTAAAGCATTTTAAATTGCCTAACGATCAATAGCGAAACCCAACGCAAACAGAATCCTCCAAACAGGAATGTCAAAACAAACATAGGCTAAGTTCAACATGGTCGGATAGCAAAATTGGAGGCTATCTTCCTTTCTTTTTTCCGTGAAAATTTGATTAAAACCCATCCTATTAAATATTAAATATAAAATTGCCAATACCATAAAAAGCTAAATATAACTTAAGCCAAGCAAAATATATTAATTGTATTTATTTTCAGTCATCTTCGCCATCGTCGCTGATGCTTCACTCACTCGAGTGGATACAATGAAACAATCAGTATACAACTGTCGCTGTGTAGCCTCGAGCTTTTAAATCAGTTACGCACAACTCGTTTGATGAACAGATTTCTCAGCCACACTGCCTTTTCTGGCTACACTTATATGCGAAAACCTACCTTTAAACAAAATTGCAATGAAGTTCACCGCCGAGAAACCTCCAAACAGCAAGGAGCCCGAGACTGCACAATGAAAAAACGCAGGATCCCGCTGCTTGGACGAAACGAATCCCGATTTCACCACCCCCCTTCACTGCAACAGCTCCGCCAACTGCAGAATAGAGCGTGCTTGATTTAGTTTACCTAGCGAGTTGGGCGGGAGGAGTTGGATCTTCCCAGTAGGTAGTCACTAGAAAATAGTTTACAAAACCGCTCATAAGTACTACCCGAAATACAAATAATAGCCTACATACCCTGTACTCCCATAATCTCATCGACAGGCGGGGAATTTGCCAGGAAAGTACTTGCCTTTTTCAGATGGGAAATATGAAGAGGTATGCTAAAATGAAAAAACTATGAAGCACTAGGATATTATGTAAAATCAAGATAATTTCTTAGCCAAGAATATGTTTCCTCCAATTAGTTAAGGCATATGCTTTAGAACAAAGGCCACATTCAGACAATTTGTTTAATATATTGTGATGATTTAACCCATCCCCTTGTCAAAACAGGACATGCAATTAACCTGTAAATTGTTCCAGAGCTGAGCAACAATGGATGACTCACTTCCTATGGACCTAACTTTCTCCCAAGATGTACTATCATCATTACAGTGTCTCATTGAAGAGACAAACCATAAGGGATTGTTTAATAACTTGAAGCAGCGTGTTTACACAGGGACCTAACACACTGAGAGTGCCACAGGAAGATTAACAGCTTCTAGCATCCAGACACACTGGTAAACTAAATGTGTCACACACACACACACACACACACACACACACACACACACACACACACACACACACACACACACACACACACACACAGAGAGAGAGAGAGAGAGAGGGGGGCGTAGGCCATTGTACACAGCAAAAGAGAGAGAGAGATAGAGTGTATGCGTGATGTTTAGAGAGTGAATGACGCTGGCTATATATCCTGTTGCTGAGCTTGGCTGGAACTGTGCAAATCACGTACACACGTACACAGAGATAACGCAGACATAACCTTCACACACATTAGATTCTCTCTTTCACTCTATGAAGGTCGTTCTGCTTCGGTTTCTCTAACTCTCTCTGTCTCTTGTAAACACACATAAAAGAGAGAGAGAGAGAGTAAGAGAGAAGGAGGGAAGGGAAAGAGAGAAAAAGCAGAGAGCAATCAAATTACTGCTTCATTCATTTCTATTGAATGAATAATGTCTTTTAAATAAATGCTTTAATAATAGACTCAAAAATCTCTTTTCAAAAACAGTGAATTTCCTATTTAGTATTTAATACTTACAGATGATTTGATTCGGACTTTTATCAGTATCTTACGACAGTCAATGTTGTGAGAGCTGAAAGGAATAGATGGGATGTCAGTTTGAGAACCCTGTCAAGAAAGATCTGTCCAAGTCAGCTTGGTGGGACGACTTTGAGAGCAGGGACGCAGAATCCCTCCGAGGGTTTGTGTGTGTGTGTGTGTGTGTGTGTGTGTGTGTGTGTGTGTGTGTGTGGTGGTCTGTTTTAGTACAGTATACAAGAGGTTGTGTAATTCCCAAGTTTGTGTGTGTGTGTGTGTGTGTGTGTGTGTGTGTGTGTGTGTGTGTGTGTGTACAAGAGGTTGTGTAATTCCCAAGTTTGTGTGTGTGTGTGTGTGTGTGTGTGTGTGTGTGTGTGTGTGTGTGTGTGTGTGTGTGTGTGTGTGTGTGTGTGTGTGTGTGTGTGTGTGTGTGTGTCAGGCTGAATGTGATCTGGTGGGCTTAGGGTAGAGGGGTCTTTCTGGCACAGTGATGACACGGGGATTTTCATGCAGTCACAAGACACCGTGCTGAACAGGAGGTGGCCATTTTTATTTTGAAATAAGAGAAAGTGACCAAGTCAATCCAACGGTTGAACTCAAACAACCCATGTAGATGAACCGTTACATAGACTGTCGGTACAACCACATTCATGGTGGAAAATACCATGACTTCTGCACTGGAGCTACATTATTCGATTGTGTTGTTCTTAGTTAGTCAATATCCCCACCAAATCTCACGCGAGGGTTTAGCCCAGCAATTGTCTTGCGTCACAAACAGCCATTAGGAAGATGGGACATAGAGACGGGAGCGAGGGAAGTGGGGTGGGCAGGAGATAGTGATGTGTGTCACTGTGAACTCTCCTCACTGTCACAAAGTAGAGTTTTCTTTGTACTTGAACCTATACATGTTGCCTAGCAACGGACGGTTCTGAGCTATGCCCTGCACACTTCTGTCCAGGTAAAGTGTGAGTTGGCGAACGGACCTCCCCCGCAGAATGGTAATGTAGCACCACAGGAGAGCAGAAGATAATGAGGCTGTGGATGGTAATTATTGTCAAGAGAAAGTGTGAGTGTGTGTGTAAATGAGAGAGAGAGAGAGGGATAGAGAGAGAGAGAGAGAGAGAGAGAGAGAGAGAGAGAGAAAGAGAGAGACAGCAATAGAGAGATAGAGGGGGGCGTTAGAGAATACAGTATATACAGTATTTGCTAATGAGAGGAGGAGAGAGGAGGGAGACAAGGAGAGAGGTAAAAAAATCAAACCTGTGTCTGTGTGACACATCTACTTCTTAACACTACAAATACATTTCATTCCCGATATGCAAAATTAAGTTTGACTTAATTATATTATGGAGTGCACGCGTTATTTCCATTTATTCATAAGCATTAAGAATCATCCTTCCTTTTTACGTTGCAAATTAACAGTTATTCAATCTATGTGTATTTCATATCATTTTTGAGATTCTTCCAGAAGTCTTTGCTCTCATTCTCTATGCAGTGTTTGGTGTGTAAGTTGTAAGACCTCTTTGTGAGGAGGGCTTTTCAGATGAGACGCAGAGAAAAGAAAAGGCATCAGCGACTCTTTTTTTTTCTTTCTTTCTTTCTTTCTTTTCGGTTTCTGTCTCAAAACTCTTTCAAAGGCTGCTGTTACCATGGCCACGGCTACGAGTTGCTGGGCTGGTTGCCGCGTTAGGAGGAGGCGGGGAGCGAGAGGAGAGGTCGGGAGGCCAGCGATTCTCCGGCTGATTTCAGCTGGATGTAAAAAAGAAAAAGAGTGGGTGGGCTTGGAGCGATGTGTCGCCCCTCTCTCATCACTCTCTCCCTCTCTCCGCTTCGATACCTCTCTTTCTTCTCTCTTCACTTCTCTCACTCACTCCACCTCGCCACTTTCTCACCCCCCCCCTCTCTTAAGCCTACTGTTTTTACACTGTCCTTCTACGTCAGGGCGTTATCATGTCTTCCTCTCTATCCATTTATTGTCCTATCTATTCATTGTTCCTTCATTCGCCTGCGCATGCATTTAAGATGGATACCGTCAAAATACAAAACATTATTTAAATACAAATAACATTCGTTATACAGCA
>JAPMUY010004701.1:110000-220000 GCA_026901105.3 Galaxias olidus
TAGGAGGAGATCGGGGAAGGCAGCAGGGTCGGAGGTCAGCGCTGCATTCCTATGAGGGGCCTTGCTGGCTTTACTGGCTTACAACAGAAAGGCAGTGGATGGGGAAAGGGGTCCGTCTCACAAATTCGCGCGCGCGCATGTGAGTGTGTGCGCGCAGTAGGTTTGTTTTACTGCGTGTGTGTGTGTGTGTGTGTGTGTGTGTGTGTGTGTGTGTGTGTGTGTGTGTGTGTGTGTGTGCGCGTGCGAGTTGGCGTTTTGGAAAAGGATTTGGTTGTGGTGGTGTCGGGTGCTGGCAGTGTTGGTGGTGACAATATAACGCACGGCTTTACAGAGTTGGTATTAGAGCATTTAGTGGTTGGTTTGCCTGCAGTGGTTTCTGGCATTTCAGCTCCATCACAACATAAAATGGGAGGATTATTTTGGATGGAGTCCACACCATCTGCCAGACCAGACGCACCCTGACCAGTACGCTGACCAGTGGCCAATAGTCAACAAGCTGCTGAGAGCTGGCATCCAATAGGAAGGGACCCAAAGCCACTGACCAAAAGATGACAAGTGATGCTAAGCCACATTAGCAACAAAGAGATGGCTGTTTTGAGGTCACAATATTATGAACAACAAAAGACAGGCAGTAAGACAAGCACTGACTAAACAACTATTATCCCCTCAGCCATCGCGGCTCCTCCCTCCTCTGTCTCCTTCTCAACCTCCGTCTCTTCATCCCTTGTTACTCTCACTTTCTTCCTCTAAGTCTCTCCATTCACTATCGCACTTTATCATTGCGTCTCCTTTTTGCTCGCCTCACATTCATCTGCGAAGCTGCCTCTGTTTCTAACATCTGTTTTTCCCTTCCAGCCTTTTGTTACTGTCATTTAACACTTTGTCCTTTTTGTCCTGTCCGGGCCTCCATCCACGGCCCTCTCCTTGCCTCTCTCCTACAGTAGAGTGGTGTTTATAGGGCTCTCCATCTCGGATGCAGTACCTAGCATTTGGGTCACAGGCCTCTTGGGACAGACGTCAGAGCTATATTAGTGTAGGCAGGACGGTCCCGCAGAGCAGTATTATACCACACACACACACACACACACACACACACACACACACACACACACACACACACACACACACACACACACACACACACACACACACACACACAGCAATAGAAATAACCATTCGGTATCAATGGGGAGGTGAAATGCTTCAATGCAGACAACTCTGGTAAGGAAAGTCAAAGGCTGTAACTCTCCTCTCGTCAGATCCAAACACAAAAAAATGAATTCCTGGGAACACAAATTTACCTCAACCATTCCCTCAACCTAAGTCTAAACTCTTATCCAAACTAAATCTACTGTATATGTTTTTCATTAGGGTCCATTGCAACCCTTCTAGACCATCCTGAGAAAGTTAAAAATAGACTTGCATAATAAAAAGCTGATCTGTGATAGCATTAGACAGATTGATTGATTTTGGGGTAGGGGGGTTTGCGTCCTGCTGTGAGGGTGACTTATAAAACAGTGTGTAGTAGTCTACCAGCCTCAAAACAGCGAGCTTGAAACTGAAGGGAACAGCAGGGGGCTTTGGGTATTAACATGGTGGGGAGGCCAGCTTTGCCAGTAAAACCCTGGCATGTTTTGATAGATGTACTATGAGCTTTGGAAAGGATTCTGTCGGATACCGAATCAGACAGAGCAGAGACCGATGGAAATAGATGGTTATCAATCGAAAATAAAGAAAATACCATTACGGTGCTTTGAATGGAACCAACCACAGCATGACCTGTGTGTTTTGAATGATTTATGCGGCCCGCGATGCGCTAAAAGCCGTGTAGCCCTAGCGGCAAAGCTAGCACTCTAACAACAGCTTTGGCGCTCACATGTGAGGCAGCTCCTCACGCGAGCCAAACGGAACACGGCACAGCTGTTGCTCGGTAACTCAATCATTGACGGCGTGACGTCATTGGCCGAGAAGGCCGATAGATGTGGATGATAAAAAAATAAATAAAGCCCCTCCCAGTCAGCCCAGACTGCTACAGTGCCCTGTGGTTATGGGCATTACGGAGCA
Organism: Galaxias olidus; assembly: GCA_026901105.3. Lineage (NCBI taxonomy): Eukaryota > Metazoa > Chordata > Actinopteri > Galaxiiformes > Galaxiidae > Galaxias > Galaxias olidus. Next base: position 112,065 of record JAPMUY010004701.1, read on the forward strand.
AATCAGGTCCAATCACTGGACACTGAAGCTGAGTGATACGGGACCAGGAAACATGCAGGATCACTCGCTGCCCGTCACTGCTAACTGGCTCTAATTCTATTAAGGGGTCTGGAAATAGAGACATAGTAGCTGTGGAACAGGGCTGTTGCCATAGTAGCGACAACACACAGGCATAGTCAGACACACAGGCATTAAACGGATGAAAGGGTAGGCTTGACCTGTTGGGCTTGACATTTCCAGAGAGTTCTTAGTCGTACACAATGCATGGCCTTTCACACCAAGGGGAGATTGAAGGCTCAGAAATTGGCCTGCATCAACCGAGGGCTTGAAAGGATGTAGCCGACTATTTGGCAGGTAGTGTCAGACAGAGCAGTCCATTCAGTTTAACAAAGCCACTTTGATCTAGAGGAAAGCCATTGCCCTCAACAAACGAGGAGGCTTGGAAACCGCATTTCAAAAGCTCCAGAACAATTGAACTTCAGACACAGGCTCGTTTTTCATGTATTAGTCTCAGTCGATGGAAAGAGACAGAGAGAGAGAGAGAGAGAGAGAAAGAAAGAAATGGAGATAGGAGTTAGATATGTTTCTGTGGGTGTGCATGTGGACTGCACTGGAATAGGGCGTGTTCAAAATTGCAAACCCCACGAGATAGAGATGTCATCTAAGATAAATGGAGCCGCCCCCACCCTCATGACATCACCGAGTCCACATCTGGTTGGGGGACCTTCCCCCCTAAACCCCTGGGCCCCAGCCCTGCTGCTGACACCATCATCATCATCGTCGTCATCCTCTTCTTCCATTACATCCAGTCCACACCCTGCCCAGATACACGCCTCGCACTAGGAGGGGTTGGACAGGATCGAGAGAAGGTGGGGGTAGGGCAACAGAAACCATCAGATGGTTCTCTCGGTTTTAGACGATCAGGAAAACAGAGAGCGATCTCTAATGTTGTGTGTCCAGAGACACACAGACAGACCAGAGGTTTTGTAATTCCCTTGTTTGACAGACACACGCAGCAGTGAACTAAACAGGGCTGATTTTACAAGCTGAGGCGTGCACCTTACCGTGGGGGGGGGGAGCAAGGGAAGTTCATAGAGGCACGTTTTCATCCACACAGCAGGCAGATTTATTTTGTGTGATTTGAGTAATGAGTGGCCTGTGCTCCAGTAGAGCTTCATGCCTAGCGACGCCCCTGGCCTTCCCCATTGTAGGAAAACTTGCATGAACTGTTGCCTCCAGCCTAGTAACTCAGGCAGAACCGATAAAAGGTAGAGACCTCAGGTTGTGACCTACGTCTGGACGCAATGGTGACATGGTTTGGGAGAGGAGGCCTAGGCTGGGATGGTGTTCTTCCAAAGTCTCAAGAAAAGCTGTCCATCCGGTATGCTTGTGCAAGCTGGAGCGAAGGGCCTGGGAAAGACTAAGTGTGGAGCTGGTGGGAAAAATTGAAGAAAGACTTGGCCAGGTGTCGCCAAAATTTGCATAGCTGAAAGGCAGAATTGGAGAACTGGTAATCCGGTAAAGATCAACCAAGCTCAAATTTGGGTCCGCAGTGTCATGACTGTTTACACCAGGAATCTGGCTGGAACAGCTATCAATCACAAAAACATTAAGCACAACTACCAGGGAATATTTCTGCCTGATGGAGTCTACTTCATCAACCTTGGGAGCGACATGTTTCTTGATGCCATACATTTGGGATAAAGAGACATTGCTAAAACACAGGACACCCTCGTTTCCTCACACATAAAAAGTGTGTTCACCAAAATAATTCACCTTATTTTTGTTTATACTTATGTTTTTTTTTTACTTATGTTATAAAATATTATTATAAAAATATGAGAATATAACAGATAACCTTGTGTGGACGTAAGCAACAATTTTATAGTTATCTGTTATAACAATGCACATACGATTTTTTCGTTTGAATCCATGCATATGTATTGACACAATAGTACTTTATTTTGAAAGATTGTCTTGTCTATTTCTAATTGTGAGCTAAAGTAGATGGTTGAAGATTACAAAAAAAATTACTAGATTTAAGCAAAATCTGGGAAAAAAGATACACATTAGAAATTCTTTTAGACTTGACACCCATGAGTCTAGTTAGCTAGCTTGGTGCAGATGGTTCATGAGTTTCGGCAAGTGCAGGCAGCAGTGTCAGTCGTTTGGCTGACCTGAACGTTTTACGAGTGTTTAAGTGCGTCGAAAAAGTTGGAAATGGGCTTTAACATGAATCATAGGGTGGCTTTGGGCTGGCTTCTAGGTTTACATAGTTTGATATAAGTAGCTATGCTGACCAGGCCACTAGAAATACGAGCTCTATTTAGTGTCTCTATGGCTCTGAGAAAAAAGGAGTCTGGACAGACAAATAATAAACCGCTGCATGACCTACGTCGCACTGGCTGAAAGAAAATGATTTGAGCAGGGCGTACTAGTGGACAACTGTGCCAAAACACGACCTCATCACTGCAGACTGTTTGAATTCTACAGACCTCATCAGTGGGGAGCAAGCCAGAGCTGATCACATTCACACTGACCACAAGAGATAATGAGATAGAGAGGGGTTTGGCAGTAGAAAGAAAGAAAGAAAGAAAGAAGAAAGAACAGAAAGAAAGAAAGACAGAAAGAAAGAAAGAAAGAAAGAAAGAAAGAAAGAAAGAAAGAAAAGAAGCGATGACAGTGGGTGGAGCAGTTTAGCAGAACTAAGCACAAACTGGGAACCCCACTGGTCGGATCAGAACAGGAGCGATTTGAAACATGAGTAAGACTGCAAGTTGATCAGTGAAGGTGGACAGCTTAGTGAGTCACACACTAAGTAGGTTCAGAGTACCATCTGCTGGAAGATTAATCCCATAGCAACACGCAGTCACAAGCACCACTGTTATGCAGACAATACTCAGCTTTGTATGGTTTAAGTAGGCTCTCCACATTGCAAGGCTGCTTATCAAGGACTGGATGACAGACCTCCAACTCAACCCAGACAAAACAGAAGTCCTTATAATAGAACCAGAGAGCATCACAAAAACTAAAAAAATTAATTTTATTACAGCAGGGTTTCAGTCCATTCATGTTTCTTCCAAATAAGAAACATTGCAAAGATCTAAAGAAGAATATCCTTTCAAGATTGTAAAAAAACATAAATGCGTTAATTTCATGAGGCCACGCGACGCACTTTTCACACACTTAGTTGCATGTCTCGGCTGCAGTTTGTCCAAAAATGCTCCTGCTCAACACAGGTGAAATGTCACATATTACTCTAGAGCTGGGCACTCTTCATTGGCTGCTTATTGAGAATTAATTTTTAAATGACTTTAATAAACCACAAGGCATTACACAGGCTGGCATCGTCTTATATAGCGGAGTTGTAATGTCCTCTTGCCACATGGAGGTCTGGGAGGCGTCTTAGGTCTTCTGACCTTGGCCTACAAGCAGTGGTAAGGTCAACGCGGGAAAACCAAGGGAGGCCACGCTTTTCTTGTTATTACTCCCACACAACAATCTCCCATTACTTACACAAACATGTGTCAGCGGGTGGATTTAAGAAGCTTTGAAAATCAAATCTATATTGGAAGCACTTTGTTTTGTGGGTTAATGTTTCTTTAAATATCGCTGATTTATGTTCAGAATACTTTTTTATTTGGTATTTTTATGGACTACATAAAGGTTTTATATATATATTTTTTTTTAAATCAGTTTTATCTTTTAATTGTATAGTTATTTATAAGGCGCTTTACAAATGATGTGACTGTAGGTATCAGCGGTGAAGGCGTGTTTGTGTGTGTAGTCCGGAGACCTGGTTTAGAACGCTCTCCCATCCCTTACGTCGTAATAGCAGTGACTGATGAATGCAAGCCCTGTGATTGACCGGCGACCTGTCCAGGGTGTACCCCGCCTCTCGCCCCATGTCAGCTGTGATAGGCTCCAGGCCGCCCCCCGCCCCCCTTGCAACCCTCCAAAGGATAAGCGATATAGCAAATGGATGGATGGATGATGAACACTAAAACTTTTTAATCACGTCTAGTGAGCTCTGGTGCCAGCGTTATCTCTGTTATGTTCCCGGTCCACCCTCTGGTCCTCGGCTCACTGCAGTGTCAAAGGAGCGCTGGCAGGGTAGGCGGGGCACTACTTACATCTCCTGGACCTGGTGGAGAGGCCCCTGGACCTGACCCAGCACCGTCCCCTTGTTGGTGTTCTTCACCCAGCCACAGAGCCCCAGCCTCAGGCCCTCCTTCTCCGTGTACTGGACAGATCCAGAGAGAGGGACACGGCAGGAGGGGAGGAATGTTAGGTTTGATGGGCCTCACAAAAATATCGAAATGACCGTTGTGCGATCGACAGTTGAAAGATGTGAGGTGAACGAGATGGCCAAGCTTACCATTCTGAAACAGACGCCTGTGGAGGGAGACACAATCGTTGTCTTTGTTTACCGGTACACTATTACAATGTTCCATGCATATCCATCTTTATAAATGTTGACAGGTTTTCATTTATGAAGTTTTATATTACTTATGAGGTGTGTAAATAAAAAGATAGATAGAAAGCTAGAAGCAACAACTTCTACAGACCACCACCACTAGTATATGTGTAAAAACAATAGCGGTTGGACCAGACAAATGCAGAGAAACACATTCTACTCCCCACTGACACACAAACAGAAAACTGCTATGGTGGATAACACAACGTTGTCTCTAGAAGCTTCTCGACACGGAACTACAGTGGCTAAACTGTAGATACAGCTGCTAATTTAAGAAACAAGTATCACTTTACATTCGCCGCCTGCATGCTCTCCAGGGCCGTGGCGCTAACGGCTAAAAGGAACTGACCTTGGACACGGCCGTGTATCTCAAAATCTACCGAACATAACTTGACACTCGTTACATCCGCATCAGACATCGTCTCGGCCGGTGGACTAAACAAAGTCGAAAAGGTAGACCTGTCCTTGTAATGTGGGTCAGACTGAGTCTGCCTGAGACACCAGCCAGCCACTCCACTCTCACTCTCTCAACACCTGGATCAAATCCCAGTCCCTGTTAACCTATTCCTCTGCTAAAACACTGATGTTTCTCTGTAAAATTCATACTATTAATTTTGAAAAACAAGTGATTAAGATTTCTACATTACACGTTCACTTATTTGTACTAACATAAACAGAAATAAACCTATTTTAAACATATTTTTCCATTCATTAACACTCCACAAAAAAGTTAAATAAGGGCTACTTAAAGAGAATACATTTGATTAGATTAGTATGTCGTTGCTTTGCGTAGCTTTTTACCATTTAAAACATTCTCATGCTGAACTCACAACCTTACGGCTCACTGGGGAGCTGCACCACTAAAACAGTCCTCTAGATGGCAGCCTCATACCAATGTCTGCAAGCGGCGTTGTTTTCTCAGATCCCTCCGTGAATTAGACCCCCTAGCAAGTCTGCCCTGTCCTGTTGGGTTTCACTCGAGCCTCAATTCAAATCACTACGCACATACTCGTCTTGACCTTCATTCCTTAATTATGGCATTTTCAATTTGGGTAAGAAGCTAGTCCTGTAAAAAGGTTTTCTCCTAGAATAGGGTTGAGCAGCCCTGAATTAAATCTTTCCAATATGGTAGCATATCTATTATAATATACCAACACATCAGATGTTATTATAACAACATAATGAGTTGGGGATTTTGAATTCTACACTACAATTTGGATTTTGAGCTTGTTAAATTGACTGGAAACGCCATTTTGAAATAAAGATGGAAAAGATGTTCACTGGAACCAAACAACACACTATTGTTGTATGTCAGGGAGTACCGGCCTTCAGGTGGGCACTGACTTTGTGTGTGTGTGTGTGTGTGTGTGTGTGTGTGTGTGTGTGTGTGTGTGTGTGTGTGTGTGTGTGTGTGTGTGTGTGTGTGTGTGTGTGTGTGTGTGTGTGTGTGTGTGTGGCATGGTGCGGATGCATTCGACAACAGCAGACACCACGGAGCTTCACTTGTGCAGCTGTCCCCCCAGGGTTTGAATGACATACAAACAGGCAGGGGAGGTCTAGCCTACTTAACCTGCAAAGTAGAGGCCAGAACAGAGCATTACACTCCAATCTCTTTATCCATCATACCATCTCTGTATGCTCAGTATGGTACGCACACACACACACACACACACACACACACACACACACACACACACACACACACACACACACACACACACACACACACACACACACACACACACACACACGCACATACACACACAACTGATGCAGATATCTGTTCATGTTTATTTTTACGTTATTTGACCCACTGAAAATGTTAAGCTATAGGATTTGAGAGAGCAGCAAATTGAGAGAGACAAGACCCCAAGATGTGTTGCAGTGAGACGATGTGTACAGACAATCTAGGAATATACTCATCAGGCCATCATGTTCCCCTTTAAGCTTCTAATGCCAAAGCGGAACGCTAAGTAATCTCCAGAGGAAATATCCACAGACTTTACACAAGCCCGCGCACACAAACACACACACACACACACACACACACACACACACACACACACACACACACACACACACACACACACACACACACACACACACACACACACACACACACACACACACACATTGCACTGGCAATTATCCAGAGATCACATGAGATCAGTGAAGTGATGCAACATTCAGATTCAGTTTGCCATCCAACTGTTTTTTAAAGGAGCTGTACAAACAAACATGGTGCTATTTACAAACAAGCGCCAGGACAATCCTTTAAAACCAATGACCGTTGACAGACGGAAGGGTCGGCCTAGCCACTCAAACGAGGAGCTGTGTGTCCTATTGGAAAACTTCCCCCATTTGTGAGCCATGCCTTGCCGGCTGGGGGAAATGGCCATTAGTGGCCATGCAGAAAGAGTAGGGGACCTAAAGGGACAGGAACCCCACCTTGTCTCCCATGTATATTAGGATGGTTCTGGCCGAGTGGATGGTTTCACTGGAGCCGCATCCAGACCTGGAGGTGTTATTTCATCTACTGCCGCTCTATTCGGACGTGGGCGAGTTGACAAGAGAACATTGCCTTTGTTTCAGCGTGTGTGTGTGTGTGTGTGTGTGTGTTTCATTCTGCAATGTGGTGTATGCTATTCCTGTTCTCTCAGTCTAATAGGGGGTGCTAAGTGTAAAAAAAAAAACTTTAACATTTTAACGTGTATTTTCCCCCAGATTTAATATTTACTGTAAGAATTTTTTTTCTTCTGATTTGTAAATCTTGTAAAAACATTTAGCAGCTGAAATCTGAGAAATATTGTGAAATCTGAGAAAAAAGCTTGCTAATATTAATTTTAAGAACCAAGATTTAGCAAAAAAGCACATAAACGTGACATTTGGAAATTTAAATATACAATTTGAAAATAAAATGTAAATGTGTTTCGCGCTTGTTTTTTTACACTTGGCGCTCCATACCCTACAAGCTCACTGGACCATTGATGCTGGAGGCCATGACCAGTCGGTTATGGATCTGACTCAGTGGCCGAGTCGCACAAACACACAAACGCACCCATCCGTACACACACTCACACTCACACACACACACACACACACACACACACACACCGAACGGAGCGACGCTCCTTGTTTGTGTACACACACTCGCTCACACGTGCAAAGGTGCAAACACACAGTGAACCCGGGGCTAGTTGAGATGTCTCTCTCTTTAGGAGTTGCCTCAGGTGACTGTTAGCTCAGGCAGCGTGGCGCTGGCAGGTGTGTCAGGTAGACTCAGGGCTCAGCTAATAGCACGCGGCTGGAGGCGGAGACAAAGCTCCCTGTGGACACATGGCGGCTGCACACACACACACACACACGCACACACACACACACACACACACACATCACACTACCCTAGGGGAAGGAGGCCTGGACAAGCTTGTGACATTAACCTAACTAGCCGGTGCAAACGACCCTCTTCTGAAGCAGAGGCCACATCTTCCATTGTTATCAGGAGGAGGCGGTTAGGACATGGCTGGGACGCCACCGTGTACTGGGGAGTGGGTGGATGCCACACAGGATGATTTATCCAAATGTTCCTGTGGTTTGCATATCTTGAATGTTGATACACAACACTCTCATTTGTCTGCTAGGAAGGTGAATCATTTCAGCCCCCCAATGTAAAAAAAAAAAGGGGAATCAAAGTTCACAAGGCGTGATGTTACTGTACATCATGTTTCATATCCTGGGTCAGAGGTAACCGCAGGTTACATTGATCAATTCAGAAACAAGTACATAAGTTACATCTAAACAATATCATAATCTAAGTGAGAGCTTTGTTAAATATTAACATTTTACAATAACAACTCTATACAAATATATATATATAACAGACAATTGTTTAATTCTGCCTCTATGTCTTTAAACATTTCAATGGATAAGGTCCTATGCATAAAAGATGTGTGTTTATGTTCACGTAAATTGTTTTAAGGTGTGTGTGTGTGTGTGTGTGTGTGTGTGTGTGTGTGTGTGTGTGAGAGGGAGACAGTGTAAGCTATTCAGGTGTGAATGTTTGCAGGCGTGTGTTAGGCTTAATGTCTACTGCTGACACAGTGACACTTATCATCAAAGGATTGTCTGTCGTACTCCTATGAATTTATTATAACAAACATTGTCCATGCAAACTAGCACGTCTAGTTACCTTGTGGCATAAAAGCTTGCATTAATAATCAATTTCCTCTTGAAATGCTAATGTATAATATTATAAAGGTCATTGGGTTTTGTCTCCAAAACACATAGCACTCTTGGAATATTATTTAGGCAAAAACATATTTTATCTCCTCATGCGAAGCGAGTTCTACACGAGGCCAATGTGAGCATGAACTTGATAACATCGTCTCTACAACTGAGTGTAGGAATTTAAGTGTGCCCGTCTCCCTCAGCACAAATCACACACACTCGCACAAAAATATGCACACTTCAAAGATAAAACCGTTAGGACAAAATCATGAAAGCTGCAGCACAGAACATTTCATAGACACCCATTCTCTCCCACACACACACACACACACACACACACACACACACACACACACACACACACACACACACACACACACACACACACACACACAGACTGCTAAAGGGCAGCGGGGTTGACAGCTGAGGATCCTGACATGAAGCAATGATGATGTGTCCTGTAGAAATATTTACTCTAGTGTACCATAACAAGTGCCCATCCCCCTAGTCCCTGAGACAGACACACACACACACACACACACAGACACCACACACACTCAAACAAACAAACACACACACTCACACACACACACACAGAGAGACGCACGTACGTACTTGGATGGAATCACACACACAAACGTGCACACACATCGTAAACGCAAACACCCAAGCGTAAACACACACGCTCACAAACACGCGCACGCAAACATTCCCCTGCTGCTGTCGTTAAGGGATTGTTCTCCCATCGTCCTTTTTAGAGTGTTGTTGGAGAGTGGGTGATATAATCTAATTTCTCCAGTGTGTTTATCTATGCGCATGTGCACATATTTTGGGAGGCTAGATTGTATTTGTCTTTCCAAGAGCGTGTGCGTGTGTCTGTCTGTGTCCGTGTGTGTGTGTGTGCCTGTGTGTGTGTGTATGTGTGTGTGTGCGCGTGTGTTCACACATGGATGAGTCTTCTGTTCAGCGTGGCCGGCTCTCAGTGAGCTGTGTTTTTAGGTCGCGGTGTTCTCTGGCTGCTGCAGCACGGAGCCGAGCCGCGTCACTGAAACATGTCGAGTGCTATTCTGTGCTGAGCGCGCCGACTGGGAGGGTGATCCCGCAGGCCTTATCAGGCGCAGGGGCAGAGAGGCGAGCTGAAAGCCTTTGTGTGTGTGTGTGTGTGTGTGTGCTTGTGTGTGTGTGTCTGTGCTTGTGGGGTGTGTGTGTGTGTGTGTGTGTGTGTGTGTGTGTGTGTGTGTGTGTGTGTGTGTGTGTGTGTGTGTGTGTGAGACTTGGAAAGCCAGAGCTACACTGGGTTTGCTGTGTAACATGTCCACTCCTTTCAGTAATGTCATCCAACACAAGGCAGAGAGCACACACCCACACACAAACGTACACGCCTGTGGCCAGCCTGTGGCCCTTGTTGTGACCGCGGCAAGCGCACACACACACACACACACACACACACACACACACACACACACACACACACACACACAGAGGAAGACGCCTGAATTTGCACACATAAAGCTCTGTGGCGTATAACATGAACCCCCCTGCCTCCCCTCCGTCACAGTCAACAGGGCAGATGAGGAAGACAAAAGGGGCGGGGCATGCAGTCATTAGATAAAAGGGGCGGGGCACGCAGTCATTAGATATGTTTATAATAGTCAGTCTAGTCGACCATTCATGTCATTAGAGAACGGTAGCTGTCTGAGAAAATGTAAACATAAACACACGCACGCATACACACAATTATATAGTGTACATACTGTGTGCGTAGGACACCTATGCTTTGTCTCATTTTGGGCATCTCTCTCTCTCTCTCTCTCTATATATATATACATATATATATATATATATATATATATGTATATACAGTATTTATACATTAATTGATACACAGCAATACAGCAAGACCTATGTAATTGTATGCCAATGCTTAATATCACACACAAACATATTAATACAAATATTTTTCACTTTTGGATTCTACAACATCAGATTTAGGGAAGAATTGTTTTTATCCCACTGCGCACAGCAGACCCATACAATATATCACGACTCGATTTAAAAATGTTCTCATATTTTGATGTTTTAAAACAATGCACAGTGGAAATAAGACAGGTAAGACAATCAGTCCTACCATTGTTTTTGATGAAATGACGAATGAGGGACGGGTGGTGCCACAGTGCAGGGTGGGAACAGCACAAGTGTCTGTGTGTGTTTGTTTGTGGAAAAAGCCACTGCACACAAAATTGACCTTTGCAAAGGACGCAGCAGCAGTCTGCCTCTAATGTACACAAACCTGAGGGCTCGGAGAGAACGAGGGCGCACCGTGCAACACACACACACACACACACACACACACACACACATACACACACACGTGCACAGGGAGCTGACACAAGCCACCTGAAGCAGTGCAGAGAAGGACAGAGAGAGAAGGACTGGCTGGGTCATTAGGAACACAGCCCCTAGCTAGGGCACGCCGGAGCTGGACTGGACACAGCTGGCTTGTTGGGGGAATGGGGATACTATGGATGAACATGAAATCCCAGCATTTACTGGAGTTCTCCATAAACGTGTTTTGAACCAGGACTCATCCTCGGCAGGTTTAGCCTTTGGCCAATTGCAAATCCTCCAGACGACGCCTTTGACCTCTGTAGGAATAATCTATGTAGTTAACAATTATGTGTTAGAGGTGTACATGGGTTCCACTTTCCCCTCTGCACCTCTAAGACCAAAAGGTTGGAACATGATGCTGATTAGTAACCTACTGTATGTTTTGGGGTCTTACTTCTTCCAAAGTTCCACCGAGGAAGACCCATGCAGGAGATTGTGCAACCACTGCAAATATATGTGTCAGATGTTATCATTCACTGCAAAATAGTTAATCCATTTGTAACGCCCAATGGTTACATCCATATGAGTGGCTTAAAATAATATCACCTTATTATGGTAGCCCAAGTTACATGCAAGCACTCACAGTTTTCATTTCATTCACTTCCCATTTGATACGAGAACTTCCCCGCTGAGGGGCTGAATGCACACATAATATATAATTCATTAAAACTATAATATATATTTCAGGACTGCCCAAAGTGCACTAAGATTAGTCGGGACTCGGGTTTAGGAGAAATTGGACTGATGTTCTCGCTCGCCATCGCTTCCTTCTGCCATCGACCCATTTTGTGACTGGTTGCATGGATGGAATGGCCTGACAAACACAGGACAGACTCTCAAACCATTGTGCTCTCAGTGACAGTGACCGCTCATTTACATGGAAGCATCCTGCCAGTGATAGTTAGAAACAGACCCCTTGTGGATACCAGCGAGAGAGAGAAAGAGAGACAGAGAGAGAGAGAGAGAGAGAGAGAGAGAGAGAGAGAGAGAGAGAGAGAGAGAGAGAGAGAGAGAGAGAGAGAGAGAGAGAAAGCGGATGTAGATTTCTAGGAACCCTGCCTAAGTATCTTTGCCGGGTATATACTGGAACAAGTGGGAGGGGATCCTCAGGAAAAATAAACATGGACTACTGTGGCTATCTCTGTGTTATTTTGGGTTTATTGATTGATGGCTGATGCTTTGACAAGTGCTTCTAATACGTTATTGTGTTGCAGTGAAGCATATTTAAACGTGTGAGAGGAAAGATATCTGAAAGGACTGAGAGTGGAATCACAGAACATGTTTTTATTGATGTTACGTGTTCATGTGTATATCCGTCATATAGCTATTTACTCTGTGTTACCTAAAAACCTTACTGTACGTCTCAACCTAAAAAACTCAGTTTAACAGTAAGGGGACAGCTTCTGTTGGTCAGAGTTACCGCAGAGCCTGCAGAGCCTGTATCCACACAGCCACCACAGACGACAGACGTCTGCATAATTGATATGACAAGGAGAACAGCTGGCCTGGTAACACCGCTCTAACAGAGAGGAACACTCCCCCCCCCCACTCCCTCCACAAAACCCAGCACACTAATATGCTAGGATTAGACTGTTGTCCCAGCGGTTGGTCAGCCGGCTAAGTGGATAACACTAGTCCCAAGCCATGGGCTCCCTGTGTGGGCTTCGAGCCTGGCTCAACTTGTTGTGAGTTACTGTTCACGGACACTTTTGATGGCGCTAAGTCCATTATGGTGCGAGCCGTCAGTTGGAGCTGAGGAGTTAAGATAATAACTAGATAGTCCTGTCTTTGTTGGGGTTCCTTCTCAGAAGCATAGTTTTTGATTCCGCCATTTAACTTGAATGTTATGGTCACCGACCTTTTGACCTGTCTATGTCACTCAAAGTTTTCAAAATACACATGATACGGTGTTCAAAAATCCATTATGCCATAATCACCTGAAAAGAAAATGGTCTTTCCCTACTCTATTCCTGCAGGCTTGGTATGAGCTTCACTCAGCAGTAAATCTTACCTTATGTACCCTATAGCTTTGACCTGAGATGAGACCACTTTCTTTGGTTTTTCTACATGATGTTCTTTACTTTCCCGCCCTGATCGGATCTCTTTGTAGCCACAGCCACTCGTTACTTCTGTCTGCTATATCTGACACAGGTTTTATGGTCTGGCACAATACTTTTCCACAGACCCATGTTTCCTTAAGTAGTCTGGTTGTTGATATCGTCACAAATCCATGGCTGTCAACATCCACAGGAAACTCTTTTGCTGTCCCACCTCGCTCTTCTGCATAAGCTGCTAATTCCTTATAGTGTAGTTTCTTTCTCTCGTATGGACGGGACCGTTGGCTCTACAAATTACACAGTTTGCTGTGTGTTGGACCAGAGTCACAAGTCTGGTCTTAACTTGGTTGTTGCAATCTCTGATGGGACTCTCAATAATCACAACCCCAGCTGCCTTCAGCTTTGTTTTGGCCTATATATCTTCCTTCCCTGCACTTCCTCCCTGACAAAGCTGATGTGGTGTGTGTTGCCCTCTGCTCCACTGGGCAGGGCATTCACTGTTGACCGCCTATGCTCTATTGCTGCAGGCAGCCAAGTACTTTAGTACTTGATTGTGGTGCAAGGTATACAGTGCATCCGGAAAGTATTCATACCCCTTCACTTTTTCCACATTTTATTATGTTACAGCCTAATTCCAAAATGGATTAAATTAAAAAAGTTTCTCAACATTCTACACACAATACCGCATAATGACAAAGTGAAAAACGTTTTTTAGAAATTTTTGCAAATGTATTCAAAATAAAAAAAAATTATATTACATGTACATAAGTATTCACGCCCTTTGCTGTGACACTCAAAATTGAGCTCAGGGGAATCCCGTTTCCACTGATCATCCTTGAGATGTTTCTACAACTTGATTGGAGTCCACCTGTGGTAAATTCAATTGATTGGATATGATTTGGAAAGGCAAACACCTGTTTATATAAGGTCCCACAGTAGACAGGCATGTCAGAGCACAAATGAAGTTATGAAGTCCAAGGAATTGTCTGTAGACCTCCGAGACAGGATTGTATTGAGGCACAGATCTGGGGAAGGGTACAAAAACATTTCTGCAGCATTGAAGGTCCCAACGAGCACAGTGGTCTCCATCATTCGCAAATGGAAGAAGTTTGGAACCACCAGGACTCTTCCTAGAGCTGGCCACCCGGCCAAACTGAGCAATTGGGGGAGAAGGGCCTTGGTCAGGGAGGTGACCAAGAACCCGATGGTCACTCTGACAGAGCTCCAGTGTTCCTCTGTGGAGATGGGAGAACCTTCCAGAAGGACAACCATCTCTGCAGCACTTCACCAATCAAGCCTTTATGGTAGGGTGGCCAGACGGAAGCCACTCCTCAGTAGAAGGCACATGACAGCCCGCATGGAGTTTGCCAAAAGGCACCTAAAGGACTCTCAGACCATGAGAAACAAAATTCTCTGGTCTGATGAAACCAAGATTGAACTCTTTGGCCTGAATGCCAAGCGTCATGTCTGGAGGAAACCAGGCACTGCTCATCACCTGGCCAATACCATCCCTACAGTGGAGCATGGTGGTGGCAGCATCATGCTGTGGGGGTGTTTTTCAGCGGCAAGAACTGGGAGACTAGTCAGGATCAAGGGAAAGATGAATGCAGCAATGTACAGAGAGATTCTTGATGAAAACCTGCTCCAGAGCGCTCTGGACCTCAGACTGGGGCGAAGGTTCACCTTCCAACAGGACAACGACCCTATGCAAACAGCCATGATTACAAAGTAGTGGCTTCGGGACAAGTCTGTGAATGTCTTTGAGTGGCCCAGGCAGAGCCCAGACTTGAACCCGATTGAACATCTTTAGAGATCTGAAAATGGCTGTGCACCGACGCTCCCCATCCAACCTGATGGAGCTTGAGACGATCTGCAAAGAAGAATGGGAGAAACTGCCCCAAAATAGGTGTGCCAAGCTTGTAGCATCATACTCAAGAAGACTTGAGGCTGTAATTGCTGCCAAAGGTGCTTCAACAAAGTATTGAGTAAAGGGTGTGAATACTTATGTACATGTGATATTTCAGTTTTTTATTTTTAATACATTTGCAAAAAATTCAAAAAAAACTTTTTCGCTTTGTCATTATGCGGTATTGTGTGTAGAATGTTGAGACATTTTATTTATTTAATCCATTTTGGAATTAGGCTGTAACATAATAAAATGTGGAAAAAGTGAAGGGGTATGAGTACTTTCCGGATGCACTGCATATTTCTTGAGTAAGGGTAGTCTTACACCCAGACATTATGTGTCTGAGGTTATCTGTCCCGGCACAGAGGGTGTATGTTGGATCCTCACCTACCCACTGGCTGATTTGCAGGTGTTGGCTGTACATTGCAGGTTGCCCTAAAGATAAAGCAAATTATTTTGGATTCCATTCCTCAAGTCCCTTCCAGGTAATTTTTTTTTTTGCTCCACACTTTCCCAATTCATCTATTGCTCTTGTTTGGCTTGTGAGACAGTTTGGGCGCTCCTTACGGTTTTCTTCTGCTTTCGTATCTGATCTATCACTAATTTGCGTTGTTCCGAATACGTTTATTTTGACCATCCCTTTTGATATGTGCCAAGTCCAAATGCTCCTCATCCATGTTGTACTTTTCCTACTATTTCTGTACGTTTAAGGGCTGCTTTGCCTACTTTTGCTATTATGGGTGCTGCTTTTCTTACTACATTAGCTCGGGATTTAGCAAGTGCCATTTTGAATGTAGATTCAGTGCACTTTTCAGCAGTGCACTTTTCAGCAGCTCCAGAGCACCTTTCCCATAGAGCCAATATTCCCTTGACAGCTGATATGCTTGTCGGTTTACTTAGTTTTATTTTCATTCTAGTCTATTTATGGTTATCATTACATTACTTAGTAGTCTTTCAGTACAAGGGGCGGTTTTTGTCAATATTGTCATATCGTCCATATCTGCTCAAATGGGAGATGTTACGACTGGTGAACCACAAGCAACAGGACTCAAATGCATGACTCAGAATCACAGTTATTAGTAGAAGTAGTCTTTATTTGCCAATATAGGTCGGTACACAGGTGGGCAATCAAAACAGGCAAACAGGTCCTATGTCTTAACCTTAAACAATTTAGCATTTGGTATACCTTTAAGAAAATTCAGTCCACAACAGATTGCGTGGCTAGTGTGCTCCAGGCCCCTGGAATAGCCTAGGATGCCTGCTTTCTGTACAGAGGTATCTATTAAAGGATCATTACACCCAAAAACATAAAAAATAATCATTCTTCTCTTATTATAAACATCTGGACAAGTAAGAGAAGTTCCATAATGGTGTTCTACATTCTGAACACTGATAAAGCGACTTCTGAGAAAGGACACCCAATGACATCAGAGATTGTATAGTTTGGATTTGAGATCCTAAAACTGAGTGTACCTTTCTTGTTTTGCATTCCGTGAAGAATCCGTACTATCACTGTATAAATATACATGGGAACAGATATGTTTGCCCTCTTCTTAAGAAGCCATTTTGGCATGTTTTAGCATTGTGTCTATTGTTCGCTAAACTAGATAATATACACGCTCCTCCAAATGCTATTTTTTTAATATACAACAACAAGCAAGGGGGCCGTCCTTCCAGTTCTCTTAACGTTCCACCAATCCCTGTGCATTACTTTTTTCATTGGTGTTTCCAACAGAAAGGGAATGCCATTGAGTGGCAAGCTTTTTTGCCAGCTAGCTAGTTAACTAAATTACCTTTTATAATTGTGCAGGCTGACATACAAAAAATCATTTCCCCTCAACATTAAAGGACCACTAATGTCAAATATAGAATTATTCTGTTAGTTCAGGCATTGAACTGACACTGTATAAATGTTGATTAAAAATTGCTTTTTTTTTTCAGTTCAGCACTGGCCAATATCCATCTTCAAGCCGTTCTGAATCACAGCCTCTTGTGACATGGAAAATGGTACAATGTAACTGACCAATCCTTTATAAGCTAAAATGTGCATAGCTCAGCTCTTATTGGTTCTAGTAGCCACTGTCCGGATATCAACACTCAGTGTAAGTGTAACTAAAGTTCCGTGACCACAGGCTGTTCACAGTAATCAATTTAGAAGAAAAAACGACCAGTAAAATAAATTGTAATTAATTTGTTAGCCACGAATAATATTGCCGTAAAACGAAATGTTCCAAGCCAGCTTAGCTAATTTTAGATCGCTAACTTAGATCGCTAACGCTATAACTTAGCTGTGTTTATAGCGCCATAGCTAGGTGTGTGTGTTTTGTGCGTGCATTCGTGTGTCAAGGCAGACCGATAAATAAAAGGTAAAATGACTCCGGCGACAGCCTTGACAACAACTGAATGTTGTTATACCTCTAGCCAATCACGGAGGTCTGCTGATGAATACTAATAACCAATGTGCGTCAATGTATTCAGCTTACTTGCGGGCGTTCACCAGCAAAAACTGCCTGTGAGTAGGAAGGGGGGCTGAGAGAGGCCCCCTAGAATAATTCATAAAAAATACATGGAGATCCTTTTAAGTGTAAAAATAATGAATGAATTTTAGATGTGCTTTGTAGACACTGAGGAATGACGTAAACATTTCTGAAAGTAATACGTTATGGGCCCTGTAAGCAAGATCATTGGTATGAACTTGAACAGTAGCCACTGGAACCTTTCTATCAGGGAAAAAACACTCCATTTGCTCGACACCACGATCTGGGAATAACGTAAAACATCAGGCACATTTTGTACAGTCTCCAAGGTACTCCATTAGGTCCTGGTGCGGATGCTGCTCTTGCACACATAACTGTCTAACTAAAGCCCGGTTTCCCGTTCAGGGACTAAGCCAAGTCCCAGACTTAAAAACGTCTTAAATGGAGAATCTCCATTGACAGCGAGATTTAATCTAGAACTAGGCCTAATCCCTGTACGGGAAACCGGGTCTATACGTCTCTCTGTCTGTGTCTGTCTCAGTCTGTCTGTCTGCCTTTTTGTCAGTCTCTCTTTCCCAGACTCAGAGTTCTCTGTATCCCTACAGGAACAACACTGTATCTGCCTGCCTGTTTCTGCAGTTCCAACGGTGTAACCGTCAGCGCTGCTGCTGAACTCTGTTTGAACCTTCCCGTGAACTAGTAATGAACTTGAACAAACCGACCTACTAAGATACTTTAGGGATATAGCTCGGCTATGGAGGCCAATAAAAGACAGATTGGGGCAACACCTGCAAATCACCGACACCGACATGGATGAGCATGCACAGTCATGCCCAATGGCTTAACAATTAAACAAGGGGATGAAGTATTAGGGAAATACTGCATGAGTCAACAAAAATTAATAGCATTGATGCACTCTGTCAGACAGTTCAAAATGAGAGATGTAGACCAGTACAGGATGAACCCATGGTAGGCTTGCTGGCAGACCAGCCTAATGCATCTGGGCGCTGAACATTTGTCCAGGGTCAATCAAGAACCTGCACACACCTCGGCTGGCTACAGGAATCTCACAGACACACTCTCAGTTGTAAATATACAAGGGAACACAATCACACTTACACACACGTTCATTTATATTTTATGCAATGAACCGAGACACACACACACACACACACACACACGAACGCGTATACACTGCAAACCCGCCTTTACAAAACAAAATACACACAAAGAAAGATAGAATTCAGAGCAGCAAAGAAGCCCAAAAAGTTGTGTTCCTTTTCAATGTCCCCGATGTGGGAACGTCCATCTTCACGTCCAACGTCCAACGTCCATCCGAGCTGCCTGCCATATGAAGCCTGAGTTCAGAACACTGGGTGTGGGAGCACACATGTTTGTGTGCACATTCATGCTTGGATATATTGGTATACATTTGTTGTCTATGTGTCTGTGAAGACAACATGAAGCATTGCCATCACAAACCCTTGGCACAGTTAGCATGCATGAGAACGTGGGTAGGCTGTGTGTGAGTGTATAGAGGGGGAAGTGTGAGAGGGAAAGCCCTCGTTTCAGCACTAAAAATAGCTGTAAACTTAGCATGACCCCACAGCTACTAGCAATCTCACTTAATCTGGTTTGGCATTGGTTGTTGAATGTCTTGTGCTATAATATCTCTTACATACTGGGATGCAGTACCTCATAGTATTTCCTGGAGTGAGCTTTGGTATATTTAAAGTAAAAGTGTTATTCCTATTCATTGGGGTCACTAATGTTTTGACAGGGTAGGGTTTTTTTTCCAGTACATTTCCTCCGACAAGACAAGTTCTCTTGCAAAGCTGTTTGGCTTAAACCTTGAACTTTTTTGGACAAATAATGTCAGGTCAGATCTGTTTCCATCTGCTGAATGTGATATTGTTGTCCTGTGCACACTGTCATACCTGGTTCAGAGGTGAATGCCTGAGAGATTTGTGAATCCACCTGAAACATTTCATCAGAGCATTCTCCGAAAAGCAATGAATACATCATCATACCCTGAGTTATCACTATTACAAGACAAGTCAATCCAAATAAATGTCAGTTTGTTTAGAAAAAAATCAATGTTACAGTTGAATACCATGACATCAACAACAAAAAACTGATTTCAACTTCAACTATTGGAACCCAAAGCTGTATTAAAGGGGGAAATTAGGGAAAATCTCCTAATAATGGCTATATTTTCAAAGATTTTTCATTGTTTACGTTTAAACGCCATAATATCACACAAAGTAAACATTAACGCATTGAAGAACATTTGAACTATCCCAGAGAGGATGTAATGTGCAGTCCACTCTGTCTCAGACAATTGACATGATGGCTCATTCATGTCAACGTTTTGAACGCTGCAGAGCTCTCTCCATTGCCAGTGAGCGCTGGATAGAGTGAAGGAGGGAAGGAGGGATGGAGGGAAGGAGGGAGGAGTGCCCTGTGAGGCCCCATAGGGAATAGCCTTTGGTTGGCCCGTAGCCTGAGAGGGAAACAAGCCATTACAGAGTTTCTATCTGTGTATTTAGCAGTGTTAAGGCTAGTCACACAATAACATCAGCTTACACAGAACGCAAACTGTACCTTAGTAAGCCTTTCACTTCCCTCATTATTTTGGTCTCCGCTCACAGTTGTTTGTACCCTTTGGATTTAGAATCATTCTTAATTACTACTGTTCATGCCAGTCAACCAGAGACAAAGAAGTGGTAAGAAGAATGAAATGCAGGAACCCTTAGTAGACCCCTATAACCTTTAACCCCCTGCCAACAGCCCTAGCTGTACCTGACTAGGAGGGGTTGCACAAAATCAATTTACAATTAATTCACTGTTTAACTATCTGGGTATAATAGAATATCACATGCACATTAGCACATTGTGGGTTTCATAGAAATTTTAAATTTACCAACAATTCCATATATCCTCACTGAAAAACAGAAGATTGATTTTGCCTTTCTTATAGTTTTCTTTCAGTAGTCAAGAAATTACATGTTTCCTAGACTTACCATTCAAAGGAAACCTATTATTCCTCCTTATTGCAAATAATATGTAAAAGTGGGCTATTGAAAGTAGCCTAGTTATCTTTGGGGAAAAAAATCTGTTTCAATTAAATTGTTGTTTATTGCTGTTTATTTATTATTGTGTCTATAGGTAAGTAATTGCCAAAATGTGTTTTTCATCCATTACATTACAGTGTAATCAAAAGATTTGTTTGAAACTACAATAATGCTGACTTTCATTTTACAATTATGTTAAGTATATTTTACAGTGGGCCATTTTACACTGTCAGGAAAGGCCATAGAAAGACCTGTACAATATTAATAATTCATATTGTTTATTTCGTTATTTAAAATAAATATCATAAAACAAATCTCAATACACAAATCATGCAGTTAATGAAGAAGTTTCTGCATTTTTTCTGCATATGTCATAAAATGCTTTTTACACGTTGGTTGAAATAACAACAACAATATACAAGTGCATTGTGGATACGTATAATTACTAAATTAGCGTAGAATTGAATATGAGGACCTAGGCAAATATAGATTATCATGATGGGGCAGATTCCAGAAATTGCATATATTCCATATTACCTGGCCAATTAGGCACATTTCTATTTAGTTGGATTTCATTATTTTTCGCATTATCAATGTTTTATTTAAATTTTAACCTGAAATACCTATACTTTTGTTGCCTCATGTTCCGTGTAAAAGGACAGGTCCGTCTACATTTTTTTAGAATATAGGCCTATGTATGTCTTTCTCCATGAACGAACATGGGATACACAATGGTTAATTTAACATCCTACAAGAGAATGTGATAGTTTTAAACTATATAGATAATCAACATATAAACAATAAACGCTCAATAAAAGTAAAAAAATAAATAATTTTAAAGAGTAAATTAGAGTACTAGTATGTGTTCAGTAAAAAATAAAATAAACCGGAATATAGTATATACACATCCTTACTGATGCAGCCCTGTGAACAGTAGAGTGGAGGCGCTCTTGTTGTGTCAAGATCTGATCTGCTGTAGCCTAGCCTATTGGCCAATACTGTGTCCTGTCTGTTTTGTCCACCTCAGTGATGTTGCTACCAGACAATAGCAGCGCACACAGCTCAAAACCGCCCATTACGGCTTTGTTTGCCTACATGATTTCTAGCGACTACTGTCCCGGTGAAAATAATAACTGTATTGTCCCAAAGTGTTCTCTACGTGCTTTTACGAACTATAAACATTAATAGAGAAACCCACACGTACGAACGCGCGCTCACGCACGCACTTCCACATACAGTTACAAATATATTTGAAGGCTAACAATATACTAACGAGAAGATCAGTACAAATAAAGTTTATTTTCATGAACGCTTCATGGAAATAAGGTAAGCTATTTGTTGACAATTGAAAATCAGTAGGTTAAGTTATAAGCTCCTCCCCTCGGTGATGTAGAGATAAGACGGAGCGTCCTTAATTACTAATTTCTCCACATACCCAGTCCCGCTCTCTTTATTCCACAAGTTATTTCATGCATGCAATACCCTGATCTGATCGCGTCTGTCCGTCCCTTGCATTTTTTTAAAGGATAGCCGTGGTTTATTGTTCGTTGTCGAACATGGAGGAACTGAAGGAGCCGCCGACCGTCCACAGGTCGACTTCATTCAGCATCAAGAGTCTCCTGCTTCCTTCCAAATGTGACAAACCGGACTTCTTGGTGCCCGAAACACTTACCCCATCCCCGGGTTCGGACTCGGGGAAATCCTTGGATCCTGTGGAGATGGAATCCGTACTGTTGGATCCAGAGAAACCGAAAAAGGAGGAGGGAAAAGGAGTGGGCACCGAGTCTAAAGCGACGGAACCCGTCAAAAATGGGAAATTTGATAAACCACCTTTCAGCTACAACGCTTTGATTATGATGGCTATCAGGCAGAGCCCAGAAAAAAGACTCACTCTGAATGGTATCTACGAGTTTATCATGAAAAACTTTCCGTATTACCGAGAGCACAAGCAAGGCTGGCAGAACTCAATTCGACACAATCTCAGCCTTAATAAGTGCTTTGTGAAGGTACCGAGGCACTACGACGACCCAGGGAAGGGAAATTACTGGATGCTGGACCCTTCAAGTGACGACGTTTTTATTGGTGGAACTACTGGGAAACTCCGACGTCGCTCAGCCACATCCAGGGGCAAGCTGGCGATGAAACGGGGACTCCGCTTCGCTCCTTTAGGTTTGGGAATAAATGACAGGGCGAACAACCCACTGTACTGGCAACTATCACCCTTCTTGTCTTTACACCATCCACATTATAACGGCTCGTCGCCGGGATTTTTTAATCAAGGGCATGCATACGGCTCCATACTTCCCAGTGTGGAGCAGCTTAGTGATGGGGACCTAACACGACCCATTCTCGGTGGATCTAGCGGGTCATTAGGACTGACAAACAGTTATGGCATGAGCACCTCTCCTGTAGGGCTGCCTTTAGGACAGAGTGGATATTTCGTCTCAGGGAGCCAGCACCCTCCTCCTCATATCCAGCAGAGCGCGGCGGGCTACGGTGTGTCGGTTAGCTCGCCACAGTCTCTACTTTCGGATACACTCAGAACGTCTATACCGTCCTTCTCGCCTGGGGTCTCAAGTGGATTTCCAGGGGTTTTGTCCCATCAAAAAAGGCTCACTCCCAACGCTTTCCTAAACTGACATTATGATTGCTATAGCAGCACGAAGACGCATGGCAATAAACATAATTTACAGGGTAAATAGGGTAAAATGTTAAACAATCTTGAAATTATTGTATGGCCATATTGTACTATAAAGTGAATACTTTATCTGCATTAGTCTATATGAAAGGGATAAACTTTGTAAAATGGGGGTTGTGGAATTGTGACTGTAGGCTACTTAACTTGCCAAAGGTAACAATGATTATACTTTGAGTTATTTAGCCTATATCTTGTACAAATACCTTTATGTCCTTTATTTATGTTTTGTATTTATTGTACAATGTATTTAAATTATATTCCGTGTATAGGCTGCACATCCGTATGGAGAAAAAACATGCAGCATTATGAATTATTTATATAGCTATTCATTCATTTTTAAAACATATTTTGGGGGGAAACGCCTTAATTCAAATCAGGGTTTTATGTAAAATGAAGAAAAGGAAATCCTACAAGTCATATCTACTCAGGTTCCTGGCCCCATATAGACTTCAATGGTCGATATATTCTAATACATGAACAATGGTTATGCAACACGGTTTTGAAGACAATGGGTTATGTTTTTCCTTTTTATGATATAGTAAAGACTATTTCTTGGTTTGTCTAGGTGGGGCCGTTTATGAGCGCATGTAGAACACGCATGTCAGCACAAGGGCCGGATGTAGGCCTCAACTATAGGCCTATAGTCTATGACAAGCCCGGAGATTGCCGCTGTTAACGCATATTACGCAATCTTTTTTATAAAGCACTTGATATTTCCGTTGTTTTAAACAAGTTCTTGTTGTCTTAACCTTTTAAATTGTTTTCTAGTCTATATGGAGCAATATCCCTTTAAGATATTAAAGAGCTGACAGAGGCGTATATGCAGTCAATTTATTCTGAGTTCGACAGCTAGGTTATTCCAAACCGTGTCTGGAAGCTTAGTCTTGTTCCCAGAAAATATTCCTTATATTCTACAGATTAGCCTACCCTCCACTAGAACAGGTTTCCCCATTGCCAATCCTCAATTGATACCCACTGGCATTTGACCTTTTTTATCCACACTCGAAGTTGTCAATAGCGTCCTTTTAGTGGCAGAGGTCTGCACTGCTAAGCCTAATAGCCAATTGGACCAATCCAGACGCTAAAAAAATACCGGGTTGTTTAAACTATATGCTGCAATAGTGAGAATCATTTATTGTTTTAAGAAGAAAAGTATTCAAACACACACACACACACCCACACACCGCGCGCGCGCGCGTACACGCACGCACACACACACACACACACACGCACGCATTTAAGCCTCATAGTTGTGTTTTTTAGAGGCCTATTGGCTACATATTTATTTAACGACATCCCCTTTTCGGAGTCTTGTTTTATTTTTAAAAGAATTCTGTGTAAATTTCTTTCAAGGTTTTGCACTTTTTTCCTAGAAATGTATGAAATATGTATTGTCTGTTTTGTTGCTGTATGTTTTCAAAAAACTAACTTAATTAAAAGTATTGAAAATACAATTTCGTACTAAGCAGACTACTTACACAGAAATAATATAAAGTCTAGGCCTTTTATTCACACGTACAGTATATCCTGTAGGCCTGTTTCTAAAACAAGGAAAAGATAAACACGAAATAGTCTCAGGATAGGTTATTATAATATTTACTATGTTTCCGTTTTGAATTATGCATTCGAACTTAAAAATGATGAGGAAAGCACAATACATTGTCCATGCAGCATGATGAATCCATTCCAATACATGTATAATATGGACGTTTGTTAACTTGGAATGAGTTATAGGCTTCTTAACCATTTGATCGATTTATTTCATGAAAATGTTTTCATTACTCCGACATGCACACACAGCACTGCAGCCTGTATCTGACTGTTAGCTCCAAGGGGGTTTGTCTTTGGCCTAGTCAGTGTTTATCTTTGGAGATACCCCTGCAATAATTCCACGAGACACCTCTATCGCCCAAATTAGTGTATGCCAACGATACATGTGCTACGTTATCTGCCAATTTTCATATTGTTATTTTTAGCCAATAATCAAGGATACAAGTTGTAGGTCAAAGAGAGTGCATATTGACTGGATTAGCAAGGCACTGATCCTCATTCATTCAGCGGTTTACCGTGTGTATATGATGAACGTATCAAATCATGTCTCCATGCTGTTAAGAAAGCATTGATCTAAACAGTAGGCCTTAAGCCTTAATAGAAAGGGTTCCACGTGTGGGAAAAACTCAGCATTATGCGAAACAGCATTATGTCCTTAAAATTGACCCCTTAAAAGTGGTCCTTAAAGTTATGAAAACTATATTCGTAGTAGAGGCTTAGAGTTAATGCATATGTTATGGAAATAAATAGGATAAAAAAAGAAAACATCGACAAGAAATCAGCGCATTCCAATTCCATAGAGTAGCCTGTATAATACGAGTGTGTGCTATAACATAGGTCAACATCAATTTAGGCTACACAATATGGAAAGAATTGCCATGGAAACGTCATACACATTCGAGGTCAAAACAATAGGACTGGGGAGCAGGTCGCAGACCTCTTCACCCCTTGTGATGGGCCGATAGGCCTATATATTTTCTTTATATTGAGTGGGAGTGTTCGTTAAGGTGTTGAATCAGGGAATTATAACACAAATACATTTTTAACATCGACAACTGTTATTACATCAGGTGGACTAACTTTGTCTTCAACTGTCAAATTACTTTAATGACACAGCAACTTATGCACAGCAACAGGCCACGTTTTGAAAACCCTATTTTTTAAGTATGGAGGTCTTTAACCTGTTGGCAAAGTTTGCCAAGCGTTGACTGGCCTCCACCCTCCTTCGAGGAGGTTTACCTTACTACTCTTTAAAATACCCTTACACAATTTAGAAAATAAATATAGCCCACAAGTGATCTAGACGCTACAAAGAAACCACAAAAGAAGACCATTTTAAATTTTATTTTGGGATTTTTAAGGTATGGCCTATTCCCAGCACATCAGCAGAAACGGTAGGATAACATATTGAAACAATAAATTCCAATTCTAAAGCCTATAATAATTGTCAAAACTAATCTAAAAACATTTGGTTTGCATGTAAACAAATCAACTTTTTCTTTCAGCGGTATAGGCCATTTCGTTTTTTTATTGTATAAATCCATCTTGCTTACTGAGCCTGCAAAATATAATAGGTTAACGTTTTGAAACAAGCTGACAAGGAAATATTAAATTAAACAGTAGATATTACAGTTAAATTAATTAAAACTACAGTGTTTCGTAAATCATTACATCAGTTATTAACATTTTAATGGGATGCATCTAAACGGTTGAAACACAAATCCATAGGGTAATGTTTTTGAGATTAGGCTATACGATACATAATCATAAAGGATTATATTGAGGCTTGCTCGTAATTAGTGGATAGGCTACGTGTTCATAAATGTATTACCTTCAAAAAAACTACTTTTTAATCTTAAATTCCTTTTTTTGCACATGGAAACATATTAAAAACCTATAAAACTAGGCTACATATGATTTTAATATAAAAGCAGTTTTCGTACGCATACGTAGGCCAATATGTAAAAAAAAAAGCTTCTATAAAAAAACAACTAAATCGTGTACTTTGCAGAGTTAATAATTTTACTCCCTTGTATGTGAGGGTCTTGTGACAACAGCATTATAAAAAACGCCGTGTTCCTTCTTACTGT
Organism: Galaxias olidus; assembly: GCA_026901105.3. Classification (NCBI taxonomy): domain Eukaryota; kingdom Metazoa; phylum Chordata; class Actinopteri; order Galaxiiformes; family Galaxiidae; genus Galaxias; species Galaxias olidus. Next base: position 139,010 of record JAPMUY010004701.1, read on the forward strand.
GGTGTTTTGGCATGCCAACATTTCTACCTCAAGTTGAGAAAATATTTCAGGGCTCACACATGAAGCATATCTTCTTGCCTCTTTATCAACACACCTGCTTGTAAAATTAGGTTGAATTTAAGACTAATGTCAATGCAAGTCTATACATAATGATCAGACAAGCGACGTTAAGACATCTTTACACACACACACACACACACACACACACACACACACACACACACACATATACTGTGTATGTATGTATATATATATATATATTACATTCATCATTCATCATCATCATCATCATCGTCATCCGCTTTGTCCGGGGTCGGGTTGCGGAGGTAGCAGTTCCAGCAGGGCATCCCAAACTTCCCTTTCCCGGGCCACATTAACCAGCTCTGACTGGGGGATTCCAAGGCGTTCCCAGGCCAGTGTGGAGATATAATCCCTCCACCTGGTCCTAGGTTTGCCCCGCGGCCTCCGCCCAGCAGGACGTGCCTGGAACACCTCCCTAGGGAGGCGGCCAGGTGGCATCCTTACTTGATGCCAGAACCACCTCAACTGGCTCCTTTCTACGCAAAGAAGCAGCGGCTCTACTCCGAGTCCCTCACGAATGGCTGAACTTCTCACCCTATCCCTAAGGGAGATGCCAGCCACCCTCCGGAGGAAACTCATTTCCGCCGCTTGTATCCGCGATCTCGTTCTTTCGGTCATGACCCACCCTTCATGACCATAGGTGAGAGTAGGAACGAAGATAGACCGGTAGATTGAGAGCTTTGCCTTCTGGCTCAGCTCTCTCTTCGTCACAACAATGCGATAGAGCGACTGCAACACCGCACCCGCTGCTCCAATTCTCCGGCCCATCTCTCGTTCCATTTTCCCCTCACTCGAGAACAAGACCCCGAGATACTTGAACTCCTTCACTTGGGGTAAAGACTCATTCCCTACTTGGAGTAGACAATCCATCGGTTTCCTGCTGAGAACCATTCAGTAGAGTTTAAATGGAACATGGTAGTTTATGGAAACTACCATGTTAATGTTGACTCCCCGACATTACTGTACACCAAAAAGGACATCATATTTGAATTGAGTTTGAATAATTTGAAGTCTGTAGTCAATCTAAAGTTGACATTGGTGATGGAGTAGCTACCTCTTGACATTTGCTTGTTGTAATGTTATCTTGAAGCAAAGGATGTTTGAATATGTTATCTAGCTGAAAGCCTAAATAACAGAAGCCATACTTCCATTTTGTTATGTTTGATTGCAATTGCTGTCCTAACATTCCTGATAGTTCAGGGGTTTCTGTGTTTGATTTCCTTATGCCTCTTGACCAACACACACACACACACACACACACACGTTAACAGACTGGTTTTAGTGTTCACCCTCAACTATCAAACTAAATCATTATTATAATAATACACTATTTTATACCAAGGCTGTCTGTAGCGTGGTTAACATACTATTGAAGCCCGTTAACAGCGTTTTGTACTTCACTCTTGCACATGTCTTAAGCTCAATGCAGGCCAATGAGGCAGCCTTGCCTCGGAAAACAAGCAGTTCAACATTATAAACAATACAATGCACAAAACTTGGGGGGAAAAACAAAACAACGTTGAACTTTTGGTTTAGGGGAAAGGGAGAACATATCAAGCAATTGGAAACAAAAGTATTGTCTGCTCTGAAAAGATAGCAACTGACATTAATGGTACACTTTGAAATCCACAAGCAATATTACAGTCCTTGGTCCTTAGTGTAAAGTTACAAAACCATAAAACGTTTCATGATTGAGTTCAGATAATAATTATAAACTGTATTTATATAGCAAAACAAAACAATCTTCCAAAACACAAAGATTTACAAAGTGATTAACAGGGTAAAAAAGAACAGACTTGAATCTAAATCTTTAATCATAATCAATAGTGTGATCATTAAGTAATACATAGACTAAGCAATATAATATAAAACATCGTAATAAAACATAATTAAGCTCTAAATCTTTAATCATAATCACAATCATAATTAGAATAGTGTGATCATTAAGTAATACATAGACTAAGCAATATAATATAAAACATAGTAATAAAACATAATTAAGCTCTAAAATCGATAAATGCCATTTTGGTATGGAACTCCTCCAAAACACCTTTTGGGTGTTTCTAAACTTCCCAAATATTTAAGATAATTTCATAAAGACTGTTATTATTATACTATTCTATTACATTACTATTATAAAGATGTTTTAGAAAGATATTGTCCAATACAGTTCATTTTAGGGAATGTAATGCAGATACAGTGTTAAACATATAAAAAATAGGACAAGACAAGCTAACAAGGAAAACTGCTACTGCTGCTACTTTAGAGAAAGAAAAACACTTCTGCCTACTATATTCCAATCAAAGTAGAGTATCACGGTAAAAGCATTTTGCATCAATTGTAGGGCAAAGCATATTAATGAGTTGGAAATTATTGATTACATTTTATCTGTAAGTCTGGAAATGGACAACTAATCGATAACACAATTATAACTGGTTAAATAAAGGTTTTAATAAAATCAATTCAATATTTGAGCATAAAACAAAGCACAATTGACTGTACATTGTTTTGCAGTACATGAACAGCCAACTAAGCCTTATATAGCGACGTATTTTAAAAGTACAGTATAAGACGGCAGTACTGAAGCAATTATTAACACTAAACCTAAAAGAGAAAATATGACAGCATTAAAATCATCAAACTACATAGCTATAGTCTTTGTTTAATTTAGCATTGTCCTACATGCTAAATCAAATATACTCACTGTACATGAAACATAGATACATACATGTATGTGCAAAAGAATAAGACCATGGCTGCTATCTGCTGGTAGGGTTCTTGCTTTCTGCGAAACACTAGAACCCGTGTTGCCTAGATACTTGTGCTACATACTTTACTCAAAACTAGAGTACAAATGTTGTATCCAGTGTTTTAGTAATCTGTGTCTCAAATTAGGCTTATCAGGTAGTTAAATTTGTCAACGACGTATTAGCTGTAACATCAGTTATCCACAATAGTTTTACACCAATATCGGTAAGATATAATAAAATATTACTATACAGGGTGCACAATATGGTATGTAATATGAATGTTCATTTAACCATAATTCTTTCTTTTACCACTCCTATGTTACAGTTATTTTTTGAAGTTTTCAATTTGTTCCTCATTTCAAATGAGTTCCACACATTATGTACTGTTTAGCAGCATTCAATTACATGGATCTTCTCTCAACATTGGCTTTCACCTTGTGTACCATATTTATCAATTTAGTCAAACATGTCATTAATCTAGAAGGTTTCCCTTGTAAACATTAACTGGACATTATACGTGTACGTATGTTTACAAGGGGGGATAAATAACAAAAAAACATATATATACATATATATTTGTATATGTATCTAAACATATTTAATTTCAATGCTGCTCATATTATATGGACAAAGAATGGCACTTTATGATCTTTATTTTTTTAATTGCCAAGCGTTTTTATGTTTTCAATCCGAAAAATTTACACAAAACACCAATATTGGTCGCAGTTTAATGTATCTATGCTTAGTGAAAATTATGGCAATACTGTCAAATATCATCAAAAAAACTATTTACTGAAAAAACACTTAATTCATGGAATCTACCCTATTACAATTTCGGAAATGTAGTGCGTACACTTCATTATTTTATCACATTTGTAACGCACTTTTTCTGAATTCAACATTAACAACTCGCAGTCGACAAATCGCCAACAACTGCAGTGACCCTCCAACATAGGGTTTAATTCAGCAGAGGATTTTTCCACAAACAATTTTCAAACGAACACAAGGAAATGGTGGGGCTTACAGCTCCTCGGCCATTTTTCTACCCCGCCCCTGGTGAAAATTGCGTGCAGAAACGAGGCAACCAAGGTTTGCTGTGGGAGTGTGCATGCCCTGACGAGATGACCTCCCCTAAACTGGCAGTGATGTGAGGTCCACTGCGCATGCCCAGTAGCATCCGCGGCATTTCGTGACAACACTAATAGTCTGCATGGATCACTGGCACGCAAAGTCACTTCTAATTAGAATGATCTCAATCTTTCACCGTCCCTCTATTTTCAGAACTCCATCTGAATGGTTTTCCGAGATGCCAACAATCCCCCGGACTCCGCCTACTCTGCTGCTCGTCCCGTAGATGAGCATCCTGATTCGCTCTTTCCATTTCGTTAGGGGTTCTACCATCCTCTATAGGAAACAACGGACAGGGGGGCTGATACACTTCACTTCCTCACAGCGTTGTCTCAGTTTATTATGTATGCATGCGTTCATTCCTTCTGCCTGCTACATGACTTCTGCGATAAACTAGGTTGGCGATACAAGTTTCCAGCTACTGTGGATAACACTGCACTGTAACCTCCACCGTTCTGTACCTATTGACCTTGAGCCGTCCTTTCCTGCTTTACGATGGTAAAATGATGCCATGACTGTGATAATGCGCGGAAAACGCGCAAGCATCGGTACAACTGTGGTTATAACTACAACTCTTCCATGAATCTATGAGGGACTCCAAGTGAGACTGGTAATTAGTTTCACATTCCACGTACTCAAGAAACACCTTCACCTTTCATATTGTTTTACAAAACAGCCCCGGTCATTTTATATTTGTTTAGATTCAAAACATGACTACTGACAACAAATGGACTGGCAAGTGGACAGACAGCTGGATAGGACGTCAGGGATGTCTTAGGATGTACTTTTGCAACTGAAGTAGATTGAGAATGGGTCAGAAGGGACAGTTGTGGGGAGGGCTAATGTAGCGGGGGTTAGGGTGTCTGAGATGGTGTTGTCACTTAAGCTGTGTGGAACACAACACTGGGCATGGAGAATGTGCTTGATGACTGATGAAGCCAGAGCTTCAATATGGCTCTAACCCTTTCATCACCTCACTTCAGATCCAATCAAGACAAAAATATACGAACCAGGAGAAAAAGGAATGCACATCAGGGATCCATAAACTTCTGTGCTAATAACAATGACAGTGATGAACCTTCTCAAAGACTAAATTTTTTAACATTATTATATGTGGGATTGTGCACCTAGGTCACAAAAAGGCAAAAAAAAACTGATTTTGACGTATTTTTTGTGCAAGCTAAACCCTGAAAAAACATTTGTAATTCTTTCTTTTGGGCCAAAGGCTTTTGCTTACTTTTCTGTTTAGTCCAATATTTTGTCAGTAGGCCTATTTGTTTTAAAACAAGATTATTTCGGAAAGAGTTAAGACGCCAAATCTGACCAAGGTGTGTTGAAAATAGTAATATTAAGTATTATTATTGTATTGGTAGTAAAAATGTATGAATTATTTTCATGATTTCTTCTTTTGATTGTTGAATTTCTACATCCAATATAAAAAGCGAAAACACGATTCCGTTGGACTGTAGTTTACTAATTATATATTGCAGTGTGGAAATAAAGGGGTGCAAGGCGTCTCGAACCCTACCACATGAAGCACAAGGTTCACAGATTTTAACAATATTTTAGTTTTAGGTGGTCTACATAATGTTTATAATTTAATAGAGACCCACCTTTGCCTCAGCTTAATTTGCACACTAATATGAATTATATATGAAGCGGTTCATTCAAAATCTCATATTAATTATAACACTTAAGGAATGTGTAATTTCTGATAAATCTATCTCTCTTACTAAAAAAATGTAAGTACAATTTTCAGTGGCAACCACTTTTCAAGTGTTTGTTTTGCTAACAAAAATACTACACGTAGATCTTTTGAAATTAATGCACTATTGGACAAGATAACATATTTTGGGGGGAATTCTGCAAAACCTCAATTTTTTATCAAAGAAAACAAAATATCTGCATTTTTATCTCCTTCCAAGAGAAAAATATCACACAGCGTGTTTTCTACTGTATTCTCAAAAGCAAGTAGCCTATGTAATCGTAGACCTTTTTTCTTTAATAGAAACCACCAAAAGTCAAAAGTGCAAGCCAAAACAATCCACAAATCCTATAATTGGACACAAATAAATAACCATTACATTGACTATAAATTATAGTATAATAGGGATTCAAAACATCACCATATTATATAGGAATATTATTTTGGTAATTTCTTATTTAATGTTGAGTTACATTATAACAATCTATAGATAGATTTTCATGGGATCCAACTTCAAATTCTAATTCTAATTGTTGTATAGACCAATTAGATTCCTTTCACTATAAAAATGTTGAAATGGTGTTGGTAACATGTGATAAGGGTTAATATTTCAGAAACAGACCACAAACATTTCAAATATCTCATTAGTAGCATAAATAATTTATAATTTGTCAATGTTCACTACACTTTTCAGCACTCATAACTTCTGTTTGCCCAGTAACCCTAACCCTAGCCAATACTCGGTTTGAAAGGTCACTAGTGCTAGGCACTCGTGAGGGCTAATGTTTAGAGATAACAGAACTCTTTAATTCTCTGGATTATCCTGTGTGCCAACACCAAGAAGTCCAGTTGGCTAAATTCTCTGTCAATGGAGGAAACAAATTATAGCAGCTTTCTCTGTTAGCATAGTATTTACAATATGAGTGGCATTTTGGACTAACGTGGCCATTTGGGTGTTTTGAAGCTGGTGAACAAAACCAAACCAAAACAAAATCTCCAATGTTTACAAATCAAGTTTAGTCGCTGGAATAAATCAAATTGTAATCGATGTCCAGCGGAGAACGTGCAGATTCCCATTTAATTTGACTAACTGCAACGACCAAAGATACGTTGGTGACTATACTCTTTAATGCCAACTATTTTCCCAACGAGATTGTCTTATATAAATATAACATAAATACAATAGGATAGAATTGTCTTACTAGCCCTTTATCCAATCAGCTGGCCCATTTGATGGTAAAGGAAGGAAGATTTGGTCAATTCTTCTGCTTTAAATTCAAGAAGTCAAACATCTACTGGAGATGTGGCTCAGCTGTTAACAGCAGGATGTTTTTTTTTTTATTTTTTTTTATAAAAACAAACATTTCTTGTACATCTTGTAAATCTCAAGATGTAGATAATTAAATAGTACATTCAATTAAGTCAAACTAAACCTAGTTATGATCAATTCCTGTGTTGCATTGAGTTTTGGTTCTGCGTCTGCATGGTAATGTGTCTGCTAGGGTTGCAAATTGAAAGTCGGAAAGAAAAAATCAAGAAAAGATCACAGTTGGCGAGAGGCGAGCAGAATATGTTCCCAATGGGCTTGGAGTGGGAACACACCTTTCAGCTCAGGGGTAGTCTTGGACTAACAAATTCCCTGGTGTGCTTGACATCGTGTGATCTAATTGTGCTAATGACAAAGGCGGGGAATGAGGATATGGCCTTTTCCCCTGAAAACTGGGAGGGGAGGGGGGGAGGGGTAAGCAATAGTAGTTGTGGAGATGAAGGGCGCATTGGCACACTACCTTGACCTCTCCAGGGGGGGTTGGAGTGCAGGTTAAGCAAACAGCCATAGGCTGCGACAGTTCTCCCTCCGTCATTTCACTCCAGCTCCATGGGTGTCAGGGTGCAGCCACCAGGCTATTCAACAGTACTTAGGAGCTCATCTGAGTCCATCCAGGCCTGATCAAACAATAATGTTGTTTTAGGGGCACTGAGCTATTAGTCGGGCTGGCCCTACTCCACTCTGTGCTGCATGGCTAACCATGTCAAGGTCCACAATAGACTCTTTCCCTTCAGTGAATAATTATATAGGTCAGTTTGTATATATCTGCATAATGTTTAATATATTACAGGCTTAGATGAACAAAATAAGATATTTGAAGTTTGAATAATGTTAGCTTTGCTTCACTTGGTAAATGCAACAATAGTTAAAGGGATGGTTAAACCTTTTGCGAAATAATATATGTTCCTACTTACACCTAGTCAGACGAGATGATCGATGTTATGATTGCACGTCCAATAATGAGTTATTTAGGTAAGTAGGTAGGTAAATGTAGTCTTGCTTAGCACAAAGGCAGCATGACTCTGTCAAAAGTGAACAAATATGTGGTTGGACTTATTGGGCGGCCTACCGAACACAAGGTAAAACTATGGTTCTGCCTATGGGTCTGACCGCGTATCTGTTTCAACAACAATGCCTTGCTTTTTTAACATTTTAATTCCTACACGTGTGAAACACAGACGATACAACATATAACACAGCTTTGGAGTTTTTTTAAAGGTGTATTTTGTTACTTTTATAATCCCTTTATTCACCTAATTTGATGGAGATTTTTCTTCAATGTAATTACTTTGACCAACAAAATTGACCATTTACCCTAGTCTTAGTCTTACACTCCCAACCTTGACCTTTGCTTTATCCCTCTTTACCTATGCTAATTGGTGCCTGTTCTGAGGTCCACCACAAGAAAGGAGAGGACATGCTAGCTCTTCCTGGATTAGGGGCTCCCCGTGGGCCCTCTGCGACTGCAAAGAGACGACGGTAAACGGTATATAATGCCATCACAGCCCCCTGTAGCTACCCAGGAACCCATCCATTGGGATTCGGTCACGCGCGTACGTCCCATTGGCTCTAGTCGAGCTTTAACAAAGACATCACGACATTGTCTAAGAACTTCCTGGGACCCTGCAGGGATGGTATTTAACCTCACTCTGAGCAACAATTGTCCTTTTCCACCAAAGGAACATCTTTAATGTCCATGTTTTTCATCTGAACTATAAAGCTTATAGTATTGTATTACTACAAACGCTTATTTTTAGGAGATATAAAATGCTTGTAATTATGCTTTTAATTTGAAATGTTCAGCATAGTAATGACCCACACAGATGTAATTAAAGAAACAACGCAGATGTTAAAAGTTACAGGATATAAGAAAACTGAATATATTTAGTTATTTATCCCAAATAAGTTACCTATCATTAACTTCTATTGCAGGACAAAGTAACACAAAAGTATTATCATATTGTTACGTTTGTTGTTGACATGTTCACTAAAATAACTAGACCCTTTGCAGATTTATATTTGTTATTTTCTAAAATCTGAGCACCAATAAGCTTGAAGATTTCTCATGTATAATATTGACCATTTTACAGATATAACGTTTTTGTTGCAGCAGGAGCTGGACAGAATTGTAAAGTTAAAATGTCCTATGAAAGCTCTGAAATGTAGTTTTTTTTACATTTCACAACAAAATCTATGGTATGGATTTTGTTGTTGTTTTTGCCTCCTATTTTCAAGGAACATTTTGTCTATCTTATACTTAGGCTACAAACAAATTTAGCCTAACCTTGTTAGTGCTAACAGTCTTAGACAGTTACAGGCTCCCAGGCTCTACTTCACTATTTTAAACTATCTTGTGGTCATAGTTAGAATAATTACAACGTTTTACTCATTATTATACAGAATAACATTGTCCAATTTGTTAAAACGGATGCATCTTGTAATGTAGCTTACCGGGTACAAAATATATTAAACATTAAAATATTACTTTTACAGCGTTTATAACATGCTTTAGGCTACTGGAAAACACGAAGTTATGTAACTTACAACATTGGTAAAGTTAAGGGGAGCGCAGGAGTTGCTAAGTAGCTCTTAAATAGCCTACTTCATGTTTTACCTGCTGTGTCGGCCTGATGCAAATTGACAAATTGCCCTCAGCTCTTAATCTCTCTTGTTCCCCTCTTTTAGTTCGATGATTGTTCCACTGAGCGAATTAAGAAACAATAAAGTCATAGAATAAGATACGATTGCTGATTTGTAGCCTCTCATATGAAAGAGAGGCAGCTCTGCAATAGAAATAATACACACTTAATAGTCCACCTAGCTAATGCTAACTAGATAAGATATTATGTGACTAATTATTCATGGAAATTTGGCGACCAATAATGTAACCCCAGCAAAAGGAACAGTATTTAGCTAAAATGGTAAGTGATATAGCTTTAATCATTTCTTCTGACACGACTTATTTCCCTAACTGGCTCGATAAAGACTCACCCTGGCCCCTTCATCAAAAAGCAAACATTACTGTGTTGCCCTGATGCCCTTATGTTTTATGAAAAGCGTAATATAATTAGTTTCAAGCACAATATTCACAATAATATCTAAAAACACAACTATCATAATTATTATTATTTATTTTTCCCAGATGGACACCTCAGCAAAAATAGGCTCCCTATGCACGTGCCTGCCAGAAACCTTTTTGTTGTTATTTCCGCTAATAGGCCGCAGAGGCTGTGCCACACCAATACGGAACGTTTAGTGGTTCAATAAAAGCGTTACTATGTTGGCATGAGAGCATTTTTTTTACATAGCTAATGCAATGATTTAGTGAATATTATAATTTTCACTGACTCTAGAGCAGCAATTTGGGACAGACCAGCACAGGTTACAAAAGTATTCAAACTCTGCATCTCATGAGTATGATCGAGCCCTCTTCTGTGCACGAATGAAAATCTTCAATCTTTCACTGTAGCCTACAGCTCTTTACAAAATGTGATTGTCATACTCGTTTCACTTGTGCTAGCCTGTTTAAACCACCAAAGAGCTCTCACCATATGAAATGTTGCTTTGAATTTAATTTAAATGTTTTAAAGTTTATTCTAAAAGGTTTCAGTTCTAAGTGTATGTCTTGCTGACTTCCTTATCATGTAAACAACAAAGACATTGTTTGGTATTCACACATTCGTTTTTGCCCGGTCCACAGCAGTAATAATCAACTTTTACAAGACATAAATATCCACATTCTCAAATGATTTGCTCATTATGCTATAGACCAAGATCAAATCTTTCTAATGATATATATCTTTCATGAAAAAACTTTTTATCCCACAAATAATTGTCCACTCTGTTCGTTAGAAGCTTGAAAAAACAATATCCTTCCTAGGACAAAATATTCTGCGAATAATTTCTTTATGAGGGAATTCAAATGAAGCAACTGAATTAACTCTCAGTTTAATGTATTTTTTATACAAGTTTTATAAAGCTTGTTTGTCACATCCTGAAAGTTCCACCCTGTTAGGTTAATTTATTAAGAATATGAATTACATTTTATATTTAAAAGAAATTTGTTTTATGTAAGAAGTACACTGTTGGTTATATGTAGGTTTTCATAGCTAGATCATGATCAGTCACAGAGCTAGGGATAATATAGTTGAAAAATTACCCAGTTAGTTGTGTGATATAAATAATAATAAATAAACAAAAAACTATGTTTAGACAATAAACATATAGAAGGGACACACAATGCTCAATAAAAAAAAATATATTGTCGAGCACTTGCATTTTGAACACCTTGTGATTGTTAGTCATATGTCCCTAAAAGGGTGGAGTACTAGAACAGTCCATGTCTGAACAAACCGCCCCTAACTATAAGCATTTTAGTGTCTGGGTTTGGCCAATATGTTTTTCATACAACTAAACATATCAATGTTCTGATTAAATGTTAAAAACTTAAAATATACCTTTTTTCCTCCAAAAATTACCAAGTCCAAATGTCACCTGTTAACAGCTTTGACGCGGTTAAAACGTCAGTGAAGGAGGGGAAGAACATAATTACAGAAATGAAAGAGAATCAGAGGGAGGGGGACATGAAGACAGTAATGGACATGCCAGTCTGGAACAGCAAGGGTCTAATGTCTGTAAGTCCAGCTGGATCTCATGGTATGCTTATTAAATGTTTGTAATGAATTCCAAAAGGTCATGCAAGTTAAATCAGTACGTTGAAAATGTATAGTTTTTGCCTAGTTTGTCAGATTTATGTATGGGATTTATATGCAGGAGAATGCTACTACACTAGAAATTAGGTGCACACTATGGGGTGGGGCACACCAACACTTTCACATTTTGTTGTACGGAGTAATGTGTAATAGCCATACCTTACACAATAAATGTAGTTTGACATCAGATAAAACCTCAATTCATTTAAAACTTAAATTGGACTGAGCAGAATGTTTAGCTTAATTAATAATTCTTAGTAAACGTTTCAACACAACATTTTTATTGTATATAATTTTGTGATATGCATAAAAATCAACTAGACTGCAGGAAATGTGATTTCAACAACAAAACCAGCACCAGCACCTCCAATCTACTGCCTCCATTCCCGTACACATCCTATCACCACTTTTACAACCCCACTTAAATTTTCCTAATACCGCCCCTGTTAAGATACAAGGCAAGACAAATGCATTTATTTGGAGTACATCCTAGCATCATATCCTTTGAGACTGTATCCTTCTCGTTACAGCTATTTGTACACACAGCAAAGCCGCCTGGACTCGGTAATGAAAATTAAGATAAAACAGCTTTTTTAATCTTACAGGATCAAGATTAGGATCTCTGTAGTTTCAAAATGTTCCTCCACAAATGAAAACACACACACAATCCTCAGTGGTCATTGCCACCACAACAGACGAAAATCTTTGCCAGATACTATCCCTCATGTTTTTAACTTCCTTATAATATGTACTAGCCACAGACCATCAAGTAATACTAAATACAACTGTGGCCTGTGATTTCACGATTAAAACAATTTTCTAATCAACTGCAATACCATAACTAGTTCTCCATTTCAACTCATTACCATAAAACTGACCTCAGCCCTCTTTATAGGTTGATGGTCTGTTAGTTAAACATTTTCCAGTTCTTGTGATCAAGGCACTATTCTCCCCTGTTTTTAACCTTTTTCATGTGCCTAGGAGACGTTGTCTTTGAGGAGTTTGAAGGCTAGACTATTCGATGAATAAGTACACCAAAATGGTTCTATCATTCTATGGTTACCAGCAACCGGCAGCCCAAACTGCAACCCAATGCTTCCTGTAGTTACGGATCAGCCACTCACAGTGAAGAGGAGGAGTTTCGGTCAACTCATCCGTTCAAAATTGCTTCAACATTCATGGCCATTATTATCAACATGAAGTTGGTAGCGCAAAGGTTCTGAAGGCATGTCATAATCAAAAGAAATTCCTGAATTAAGCAAAATGTCTATTAAAGTCTGGAAAGGGTAAGAAACCATTGCTCGTTCCCTGGGGCTCTTATCAATCCACAGACGGACTTGTACTGTCCAAAACGGAATAGCTTGAGGCAGAACTAAATAAATCCCAATAGTGGTCCCCTCCCCTAAACAAGGAACAACTTATTTCTAAATAAGGAGCAAGTTATTTTGAGGAAGTAACAAAGAGTCCTGAGACAACATCATGTTATCTGTAGGCCTCTGTAACGTTGGCTAAGGTAAGCAACCATGACAAAGTGGCCGTGCATAACATGTTTTAAAACGGCCAAACTAGAAAGGCAGAGGCAACTGTTTACTGATAAAGAAAGTGAATGCACAGCTACATTTAGGGACAAAAAATCATTGGGTAAACCTCCAACGTCCTGCAGCAGTGGTGAATAGGCAACTGTATAGAAAAACAACTTCTAAATCCTTTATTCATTTTTCAATACTATTCACTCATTGTTCACGTCACTGCAATTCTGCATGTATTTAAAGATTGTGAATAAACCAAAATGCACAATTGGTTCTGCTGATCAGAACCTCCTGTATTTGTCAAGGTGAGCACACTCATGTGGAACGTTATTTCAGTAGATCGAACACTGCATCCCCACCTTAATTTTACTTTGGCCAAATGTATTGAAATCACCCAGTTGATTAAAAACATTGTATGCAAGATTTGACAATTATTACCAAATATCAGGCACCGTTCTCAAAGAACTAGCCACGACAATTAGTAGATAAAAAGGTCCTATCTCGTTCATGGGAAACACAGAAACACACGTACAGTCACACAATGCCACTTGAATGGAAACATAGAAGTACAAGTAGATCCCCGTTGCCTTTTAGTCAGTAATCATACAGCATGCAATCATTAGATCCCATGTCTGAACATCATGGGTTAATCAAACAATTGTGCTTTTTTTTTTACATACGACCCCCTTTGACCTATGGCTCCTGTCCAACGGGTATTTCACGTGAATATGTCCTCCTTCCTAAACACATGTTGTACACAATGCTGACATGAATGCAGACCAAAAAACATTCAAATCCTTGATATTTTTCATTAATTGAAACGACTAGAAGTAGTGAGGTAGTTGTCTTTTTTTATGAATGGAAAAATGCTGTAAGAATGATTGGTATCTCTGATCCTTTTTCTACAAATGTTTTCAGCCTCGTTCAGTTTTCTATTCTTCAACAAAATATCCCTTTTGAGATGGACACGTTTACTGTAAACGTTAAAGGCAGGTATGACACAGTAACCAGCATATAAACAATACACAAACAATACATTTATTACGCATTGGGCTATATTTCCCTCGTTCCAGTTTGTAAGTAGTAACAGCAGGTATTCTACCGTACACCCTATAACTGGGGTTAAGTGGTGGTGCCTTCGTCATGTTATGGGTTTGCTTGTAAACAGCATGAGGTGTTAGTTTTAGGTGGAAAAAAAAAAGTATTGATTTTTGTTGCCGTTAGAACAATGCAAATATTTGTGGTTGGAACTTTGTGTTAATATGTTTTCAATACATAAAAGTAAGATTCACTTCCAAGCTATGTTACAGGCCCTGTAACCATTAACCTATGTAAAAAGTACATGACTTAAATAGCATCTTTTTTAAAACGTTTAAAATCGTGTTAAAATTGCATTCGGAGAACATACTATACTAATCCAGATTGCTATATAAGACCACATAAATGTATATATGATGATTTTATGAAGAGGTTATATTGATAGAACAATAATTCTAAGTCATATTGTTATTCAAAAAGCACTGAACGTGTAGAAAATGAGTTGACCAATCCTTTGTCTTTTCCATTCGTGAAGTACGTAAATAAGTGCACTTACCAAAAACACACTTTGAGGGCAGAAAATGATGTTCTGGTAGGACGATATATTTCACCATGCTGATGGTATTTGGGAGTACATTTTTATTATTGTTTAATAAAGTTAAATTATTTATTTTAACATTTTAGGGCCGAGGGCATGATTAGAAGGATCTACCAACATTACTTAATTAGTTGCACAAATACTCATAATGTAATTCTCAAACATACAGTACATTGACTTGCCCACGTTTTTAAATGGGAATATGCAGATTTGTTATGCAAACAGAAAGGCACACAGACACACACACTGCCCCAAAGCAAACTGCAGTTCGACAGTCAGTCATCCGTCTTCTTTTAGACGTTCATTAAATTCGAAACAATTCAGTTTGTTATGGATGGGTCTGCTAAGTATATCCGGGACATGGGGCAGGGAGCACACATACCTGTACCTCGATCCCCCTTCAGAACCATTTTCCCATCACCTCGTGCGAAAAACACAGAACATAACTTTGACTTCAGGTAATTTAAATATCTCCCTTCTCACTCATTGATATGGACATTTCATTGTGAACAGGTGTGTCAAAGTGATAGTGTGTGTGTGTGTGTGTGCTGCGTGCGTGCGTGCGTGCGTGCGTGCGTGTGTGTGTGGCACATGCAGTATGACGGCTTACATCAGCAGTGCACAGACTTCAAGTTGTGTGCCTAAACCTTGTGCCACGCTCACACACACACACACACACACACACACACACACACACACACACACACACACACACACACACACACACACACACACACACCATTCAGTGCCAGCGTATCTAATCACCTGCACCCTGGCAGACGGCCATGACCCATTAATCAAGAGACCATGCCAGCATGGCACATACTTATTTGTCTGAAAACAGTGTGCACCAACGGGCAAGCAATCAAATCACAACAGATGTAACAATATGGCTACCCTGACCACCCGTTTGCTTCAACAACCAAACCCGCCAACGGCGAACATGGGACATTTTGGAGCACTGCCTTAAGAGAACAAGAACAGCACCAAATGTCCCAACCTAAACAATCAGGCCATTCGCATGTCGTACTGAAGCCATTGAATATTGTAAACAAGTTGTAATCCCAGTTGTAACAACAGCCCCTGCAATTAGAGAATGAAAGGTATGTGCATAAAATACATGGTTCTGTCTATGTTGTGTGAAGTACTAGAACATGAATAGAATATCATTATTTTGGTTCACTTAGATTATTTAAGTAAAACCTCGGTTGATAAGCAATAAAATTTGGAAAAAATAAGTGTCTTTTTTTTTCCTCAAATTATTGTGACTTAAAACTGAATTTACAGATTTTTTACCGAATAGCTGATTTAATTGAAACACATTTTTTTTAATATAATTATAATAATAATTATATTATATTATTTGGAATTAAAATTTAACAAGATATTAAGTAAGATTTAATGTTGAATGTTATTACTGCCCTGAAGCCTACAGCAGCACAAGCAATTAGGTTTTAAAAAAAGTTACAGAAGAACCCATCAGAAGTCATCTCACCTATTCAGTAACCACGTTTCACTGTTGACAGTCGAACCCTCATCCTAATCAGGATATTATATATATTATATTATACATATATAGAATATCTGTGATATTACTCGTTTTCTTTCTTCTTCTATGTCTTTCATGATAATTAAAATAATTTATGAATCAAATAATCAGAAAACAAGCAGTTGGACTGATTTGTTAACTGTCAAAACAAAAGTTTAAGGATTGTGGTAATGATTTTCCTTTTTTAGTTATTTTATTGACTTTTTCTTGTTCATTAACAAAGTATGCACTTTTTTGACTTCTTGTGGCATCACAGAGTGTTTATCCAACAACTACTTTCAAGAATAAATACAAATACTGTCGACATTTATAAACTGAATAATAAAAAATAAAGAAGGTGATAGGGGTTTTAATGCACAATTCGACAAATCCCAAAATTGTGATAGTTCACAAGGAAGTCAAATAAAATTACTTAATCAACCCCTTTCCATTATTAATATGGTACTTTACCTTGCTTTCTTTTTTCTCTTTTTTTGGTAAAACAATTATGAAAGCATAACTCAATGAATAATCTGTTTTATGAGGTGTTTAGATGAGGTTTTATGACGTTTACAAATTCTGGAGCTAATAGCGTATACTGTTCTACTGTTCCAAGCTATGCACATTGAGACAAATGCAATTAACCACACATGCAGACGCATAGAGTGCACACGCTCACACAGACACACACACACACACACACACACACTCACACACACCCTCACACATACACAAACAAACAAACACACATTTGAAAATAACACCAAGGCTCTCCTTAGCTGACTAGCAGCATGCAGGATTTACATTTGCCTCTTTGACATTATGAGATGAAAGCAGCTTGAGTTGTGTAGTCATGATAATACATCAATTTAGGAAATGAGGAACACAATGCCACACATCGTATGTTTCCCTAGCTAAAAGAATGACGTGAAAAATGGGACAATTTGACGGCAGATGTGATGAAAACAGACATGATGTCTTCATCATTCCTTCATCATTCCGGGGATTTTCCTCTGCTTCGGAGAGAGCCGAGTCTTAAAACAACAGGACTCAATCAGCCTGCGGACCTAGGCTCTGGGAACATTACATGCCAGCACTCAGGATCTCTCAGCATGCCAACACAGCACATAATCAACCACGACGTAGGCCTCAGAACATTACAAACAGATTCAAACACATTCCATACAAAGCTTAGGGATTTATTCTCATTGACAGTATGGCATGTAAGAGTGCTTTACAGCAGAGATAGCGACGGCAGTGGCCACTACCGCCAGCATTTGGTGCGTTAGTAACATAGCATGACATTTTCAATATGGCACAGGAAGCAATCTTGAAAAGGAATGTAAAAACGCAGGCCATTTGCAAGTCAATGCTCTGGTCCACAAAAGAACCAACTGAGGAGAGGATTAGAAGAAGTAGTGCTTAGAAAAAAAATGTCAGAGTTCAAGGTAAATTAAAGTACTGCCCCCTACTGCTCCCTCCAGTAATTCCACTTTGAGCATAAACTATTCAGTCAGCGTCACATTTTAAAATGTGAAGCCCCTCTCTGTTTCTCTGAAAGGGTTGTTCACTTCCGTAGAAGGAGGGTCAAGTGAGATTCGACGAGCATGGGGTTTGAAAGGAACACATACACACTCTTTCTCTGCCCGTCTTCTGTTTGTCTCAGTGACGTCTTGCTTAGGAGGTCAATCCCTTTCCTAATGCCCTGGTAATCACCACCCGCAGCAGTACTCGGAAACAGGTAGACAGTGTCTCTACGGCACGTTCTCACACACCATGGGATTGTTGTGTGATTTCATGCACAAACGACAAACAACATAAAAAAATACATTTTTCATGGATTAACCAAAGGATTGCCCGATCTTTTGACAAATGTAGGCTATACATACATTCTTTTTATATTTGGAAGTGGTACTAATAACGTGAACTATTTATAGTTCTGGTACATGATACATTTCAAAACATTCAAAAAAATATGTTAATGCTTGTCTTGAATATTAAAAAAATATATTTTCTAACTCCTTGTATACTTACAGGTTCAACTGAAGTTTTTAGTCTTGCATTGTCATGGCAACTCAGGTCCACATACATAAACAAGGCTTTTAACATCCTGTATACCAGCCAATCACAGTCCAGTAACTCTTTTTGTACGCGCCTGCATTGGAAGCCACCAGACCAAAGGAACCTCTGATATGCTGTGGTCTGCTTGCTACAGTCAGATTTGTGGGACTTCCACCCCCTCTCCATTTCTCCCCTTTACTCTCTCTTTGTGTTATTCTCTCTCTCTTAACATAACATGACATTTTCCATATTTCTCTCTCTCTCTCACACACACACACACACACACACACACACACACACACACACACACACACACACACACACACACACACACACACACACACACACACACACACACACACACACACACACAGAGAGAGCGAGCTGAGGTGCAAGGAGGGCTTGTCTCGTGCTCAAACTGACTGTCAGTGTCTCTGACGATGGCCTCACTGTGTTGGGCCTGACTGGGGGTGCCCGCGTGTCTTCATGCTCTGGTATCCCTTTGTCTGTCGGCCTATCTGTCTGGGCTGGTTGGGTGGGTGAAAGGGGCACGGTCTCAGCCATACAGAAGCCAGTCTTGTTGGCAGGCAGCCAGACTGGACCTGGGTCTTCTGATGTCCCATGGAGTGACCTGTTGGCACGAGGGCTCTCAAAGCTCCAGGCTGACAGACGGGATCAGCGTCAGGGCTGCTGCTCACCCAGAAACAACTGGGACACGAGCGCACTACAGCATGCACAGGCAGGGGCACAGGCACGGGCCCAGGCACAGACACAGGCACAGGCAGAGGCACAGGCACGGGCCCAGGCACAGACACAGGCACAGGCAGGGGCACAGGCACAGGCCCAGGCACAGGCAGGGGCACAGGCACGGGCCCAGGCACAGGCAGGGGCACAGGCACGGGCCCAGGCACAGACACAGGCACAGGCAGAGGCACAGGCACAGACACGCACACACACACACACAAACACACACAAGCACACAAAGATACAGACAAAGAAAGGGCACTGGGGTCAGATTGAAGTACACGGGCTGGAATTTAAAAGAGAGCATATCCCTCTGAATTCCACCTAGAGGGATCATTTAACTGCACCCAACAGGATTGGTTACACTCACTCAAAGCATCAGTAAATACTGTAGCTAGTATTGAATACCGTAGCTTGCCCAATATGTCAGTTCTCCGAGGGAGTTGAAAAAAGTAATCATTCACATTGAAAGGGCACATGCTTGTAATTAATAAATTAGATTGTATACCAAAATATTCTGGTGATCCTCGACACGAGTGCGATAGCGTTCCATTTCTAAAAAGGTTTTTAAACAAGTCAAAAACCTTGAGTTTTTTCCCCATGTCAAGCAGTCTAGCGTAGTAAGCTGCCACCACTGTAACATAAGAAAATGTCCCTTTTATACATATAGGACAACACAGCAGCAAAGAAACAGTACCTAAAACGGTTGTTTTAGATGTAACCCTGGACCATCCTGCCCAATACCCCCTCCCTGTGACAAGCAGCGCTGTATCAGAACCTCCACTCGTGCCTTCTTAAAGTGCATGCTCTAAACCCATCAGTACACTGTGGGCAAATCCCAACTCAACGACTCCCCTGAACCACATGGGCACTGTCAATACACTGTGTGTTGTGTGTGGGACGGGCCCAGGCCTGTTTATAATGGCCGGGTAGACTCTGCGTGTGACCCGGGTGATCTGTGAGCTGGCAGCAGCATGTCGAACACAGTGTGGATCAAACTGATGGATTTAACACCCAGTTTAAAACCACTGGTCAATGAACAGCTGGACAAAGACTGGCTCGTGGCTTAAACATCCTAACTGCACTGTACAACTCTGGGGGGGGGCTGACCTCAGCAGAATTAAAACCTTTTTCTATGCCACGCCCCAATTTTAAACAGGGTACTACTGTTACTTGATATATTCAGAAAAAATACAAATTAAAAATATATATATATATTCTGACCACTGTTCTCCCCCTCCCAGCTAACATAACAAAGCCAACATCAGGTGCACAGGAAAACAGCTTCACTGTCAGCCCGAGGGGCAATCTTTATTGATGACACACCCAAGATCATGAACCCTAGACTGTCCTTGTGTTCAGCTTTTGTTAGCCGACAGCACCGCACTGCATTAATCTGACCCTTGACCCCAGATGATCATTAGTGTCTAACGACACACACTGTCTCTGACCCACATTTCAAAGGCGGACCACCTCCTGCCTTGTATTCTGAAAGGAGAACAATTGTGGCTCAGCGTTTGGGGAAGGCAGAGATCAAAATGTGGTCTGCTCTCTTTCCATGAAGAACAATACCTCAAATGGCACGGAGCAAATCTGTGGCTCAGGCATGGCTGCTTTTCTTTGGCCTGGATGGGCCTGGATGGGCCTGGCTGGTCTAAGCCCTGGGTAGGCTGGCTTGTGTTGTGTTGCCCATGGAGACCAGAGGCCTGTACCACGAAGCAAGTCCAACATACCCAAGATATGTTTTCATTATCTGGCTTCACTAACCCTAGCAACTGTTGTCACGCATAAGTGGCGCCACAACGATGGTCAACTAACTATGAAAGGGGCGGTGCTTGCACCATATGACCATTCGCAAGCGTGGACAAGCCTATACCAGAGCTGCATATTTTACACAAGATGAGCAAATTATAATATTAAACAAATATGAAGAATAAAAAAATATGATCCAGACTAAAAGTGACATAGTTGTTGCTGCCAAAGGCAGGAAGGAAAGCTACCAAAAAATCGACCACTCAATGGGTAAACAAAAAGGCTTATTAATATCACTGCCTCATCATTAAGGCATGAGGAGATCTGACTAAAATTATAATTGTGCATTTCGTTAAATTAATGTTTCTTAGATGCATTCTTGTGGTGTGTAAGACAATTTTAGCCTTATTCATTCAGCTGTAACCCCGGCAGTGTTAAACGGTCTTGGGAGCAAACAAAGAACAAACATAAAAACATAATTCCAACCGGGAATTCGGCTTACTCGCTCGCACGTCTTATAAGGTCAGCAAGTAGCCTACAAGGCTTTAGTGCGTTGATCTGTGTTTCAGGATTACATCGGCATACAAAGGTCTGTAGAACAACGAAATGGTTTGGAATTTGCTTGCAGCCAAAATAAAGAGCAAGAACCGCCTTGCAAATTGCGCGACTAACCCTAACCCTAACCCTAAGAGACCCTCTTTCGCGCAGGGAGGTCCAGGGGATCTTCTAGCAAGGGGGATGCTATTTGCCAAGAGAATTGATTGGTCAATGGGCGGTGCTTTTATATGTGTTCATCTGTTATCTCAAACATAACCTGCTCTGGAGAGGGTTAGGTGTGCAAAATAAGTTACCATGACGATCCACGCCAGTGAACAATGAACCAACATCGTGGTACACATAACCCAGGGTTAAGCCTGAAGATACCTCCCTAACCCCAAATCCTACTTTGTGGTACAGGCCACTGGAGAGGTGCTCCAATGACTGTTGAACAGCTTTTAGTGGCCTTTAGTGGTTCAGGTTGAGAGAAAGCTTGCCAGCATGGCAAAGTGCTGCATCGGCTAATTCCTTTCTTAAACACACTGCACGTCTACAAACTCATGCCCAGTGTAACGGTCTATTGCGTCCACAGATCCTAAAGGGAGGCTTGCCTTAAAGCAGGCCTTTTCATTGGCTTTCATCCGTTTGACAGTTCATGTCTCATGCGGAATCCAACCAAGGATTTTGTTGAGCCAAGTAAATGTACCAGAACGCTCTCCAAGTTGTCAGCTCCCCCAGGCCATGCACACCTTCAATCAGCCCTCACTACCACTCCCACACACCCCTATCAAAAAAGGTAAAGTTACGATCCGATGCCAACCGGTACCAGGTTAAGCAATGCCTTCATTAGTGAGGGAGTCATGCGGGCTTGCTCCCAGAGAGCAGGTGCATTACGTCAGCCTGTAGTAACGTACTGCACTTCATCCCTCAGTCACATTGTGGAAATGAATGACCTCGATGTGGTCTGTCCGAGATCCCCCAATCTTTTGTGTATTTGGGAGGTTGGCTGTATAACAACCGCCAATGAAGAATTCATATTTCTATGTGTATATTTTTTGTATAATTTGTAATTGAAAAAGTTGTAATTCTGCTCACTTCATGTTTTTTTTGCCCCGCTAGCTGGGGCAGGTAAACTGGAGAACTTCTGCAGCTCCTATAATTGCTCTTTCGTAGCATACTTTTTTAATTTTTTTAAATATTTTTTACAATACAAGGTTGTGAATCTGACAGTTACATTTATTCAGAATTATACCGTAATCTCTGTATAAAATCCCTCACGCCAAATGGGAAACGCGCATTTGAGATTTTGTGGAAACTTGTATGTCGGACCGGCTTTAGTCGGAATATTGTTTTTGCAACACTGGTTTATGCTGGAATAACTTGTTTCTTGTAGCGATTTAGCTCAATGTATGCAGTATTTGCAAATTTGTGCGACGAGCACGTGTCTCTGGCATCGATTTGTCTCCTGATGCTCCGTATTTTCTGGTCTCTCCCCATGTAGTGCACATACTCTCACTACAACATTAGACGCGCAGGTTACTCACACCTATAAGCAGACATGTGGGAAGCATTGTTAAGGGATGGTCCCATAAGTGTAATAAGTATTGTTTCTATTTAAATGTCTGAGGTCTCCTTTACTTAACTCAGATTTAATTAGTCGACATGAGCAAGAGGAAGGCATGTTACATTCGTCAGTTTTTTGGCAGTCAAAAAAGAATAGTAAGTTGAGAGTACAACGTTTGGTGATAATACAGTAAATATTCAGTGTAAGCATGGCACCAATTGTTATAAAAAGCTGTAATTTATTATTATGCTGTTGTATTAAGGACAAATCGAAAAAACAAGATGGCAGAGAGACTGATAATTCAGAGGTGGAGGTGAGTGAGAAAGGAGGCTACACTTAATGGTGTTTGCCATCATGCCAGTTTGTTGGGCATGCAGTACTACATACACTTAAATTATACACAACAACCATAGCCTACTGTTCCCAGCTAACATACTCATGCATTAATAAAGTGTTGCACCCACGCGCCCCTCCATTAAATTCTCTAGTAGCCCCGGCTCGCTCTGGAGAAAAAAAAGGTTGACCCCCGGATTGTCCTCTTAAAATTAGTCACACTCTCCCTATCAGTGCTGCTCCCTCCAACTCCAAATGTCAGCCAAGTGTCGCTTGTTTGGGGTCAGTGCTGCAGGGGCCCCAAAAGGACTTAGGGGCCCGCCCAGATGCTCCCTCTGTTGTGACAGAGCCTGTCAATAAGCACCATTCAGCCTTCTCTGACTGGGCACAGAGCAGGAGGCCCGACCCCATTGTCGTTTCTGTGGTAATAAAAGAGTGAGGCATCTGTGGTAAAGAGTGGGTACTTGGGTTTGGGCCTCTGTACCTAGAGGAGCGCTTACAAGTGGTGAGCGGGGCTCATGGTGGGGTGTAAAAGGGGCACAGCTGGTGCGAAAACGGGAGCTAGCCCTCAGCTAACTACTCAGGCTCAGGAACCCAACGAGTGGCTGGAGCTGTCACTTTGGATGAGAGGGGAACAAAGACTCAGGGAAGGCGTCACTGTACCATTTTGTCAGAAGACACAAACGCTACCACCTGACCTTTCCAATCGAATGTTCCCAGGGGAAAAAACGGAATGGCCATTGTGAGGACACTAGTTTCCAGGATATCACTCTCCTGGTCTCCCTGCCATGGTTTCACAGGCAGTTTTGATATGCGGTAAATATGAAAGGTTAACCTCCTGTTTCTGCTCATGTTTCTCCTTCCGTGTCGCGTTAATTCAGGATACAGTTCACTGGCACTCGAACGATGGGCGTCCAATTAGGACTCACGCCAACCTCTTCTTTACAGTACACAACTCCTGGCTCCCAACGACAGCTCTTAATACAAATGAGATGTAAACCTCGCCTGTGTAACTAATGTGTTTGCTTTCTGTGAACTGTATGAAAATGTTATCATCCGTAAGTGACCAATCAGCCATAACAAGCTTACTTATCAGGCAACCGGCCAATTATCGCTATTATGAGCTGTTCCCGTATCCTTGTGACAAGCCATTATTGTCTAAAAATAAACAAACAGATTGCCTTGAAATGGCTAAGCCTTCAACAAAACCAGACATGGGCTAACAATGCAGTAGTATTCAACAATAACAACAAAATCAAGTGACACATTCAATAAAGTTGTCATTTTATTAACAAACACCAGTCATTCTTTTTAAATAAACATACATTTTTCATTATAGTCTGACTCAAGTCTTTACCCCCTGGTTATAAAACAAACAAACAAACAAACAAACAAAAAATAAGGTAGAA
The DNA here is from genome assembly GCA_026901105.3 of Galaxias olidus. NCBI lineage: Eukaryota > Metazoa > Chordata > Actinopteri > Galaxiiformes > Galaxiidae > Galaxias > Galaxias olidus. The sequence continues at coordinate 163,806 of JAPMUY010004701.1, forward strand.
TGCAATATGCCTGGTACGCAGTTTATTCTTTGTAACTTTGTAGTGAGGCTAAGCAAAGTGGGAACGCTTAGGTGTGCCAGCATTGTTAGAGAAGTGAATGTGAGACATACTATCAACACCGTTTTAGAAGCAGACCAGAGTATAGTCCTGGGGATTGGAATGAAAGAAAAACTACCCAGACCTGACGTAACAAACGCTTAAAGGCGTGGTGTATAGTGCACTATTTCACAAGGAAACGGGCATCTGGAATGAATCTTAATGCAACATCCAAACGAGGCCTGTTCCAACATATTGCAAAACAAAAACAGCTCCAAGGAATTTTTGAATTGTGCTGATTGTTGCAGATTGTTAATCCCAACAATCCACTCCTGTCACGATCACTCAACTCTATCGATAGATAGAAATCACAACGTAATCATACCCACTCATGACAGCTAGACAGCATAGTCAACCATGTTAAAGCCTTGTGCTCTCGTTACAATACATCCAACACTGTATTCCATAACTCCTCTGCATACTCAAGGACAGATTAGAAAAAAATACAAAAAAGTCACCGTTATGTCAGTAATCAATGGATATCTTTTGCTCCTTTCAACAAAATAAATACCATAATATACTCCCTCTCTCTTTCCGGACCATCAGTTACCTAATACATGTCCTTCTCCGATGATCATGGTCTGTACTGGCCATACTGGGAAGGCTGTAGAGGGTTGGGGGTCCCATATCCTAGAGCCGTTGGCCCTCCTAAGGCAGTTCTGAATCTTTGAGACGAAGGCATCCCCGCTGCACCCATCCCAAGTCCCATCCCTAGTCCCATCCCCGTTCCAGCCCCCACACCCTGCAGGCCAACCCCTAGACCTGTGCCCGGCCGGGTCAGGCCCTGGTTCAGCATGCTTGTGTAGGGGGCAGATCCGTAATTGAGGCCCAGGCTTCCGTAAGGCCTGTCAGTGTGAGCGCCGGGGAGCACCATGGGCTGGACGTGCCTCCCGGGGGTGTTGAAGGAGAACTCTGGCGGAGGGCTGGGTTTGGCCGGGGTGGACGTGAGGGGATCAAGCCCCCCCGTGGACTGCAGAGGGGGCACGGCGGCGGAGACGGGATGCCCGTAGTCGGCGTGGCCCGTCCCGGAGGAGGAAGAGGAGGCGGGGTAGGAGGAGGAGAGCGGCCCCGTCACCAGGGAGGGTCGGCTCCAGTCATCCTTGAAGATCTGGACGGTGAGCGTGGCGACCAGCGGCAGCAGGCGGTTGGTCACGTGGGCCAGCACCATCTGCTCGTTGGCATCGCGGCGGATACGAACGTGGGCAGAGCCAGCCTACGATAAACCGGCCAGAGAGAGGGAGAGAGAGGGGAAAGATTAAGACAAAAAAGAAGGGGCAGCCAAATTAGACGGAGGAAGGAGGAGTTTGATGAAGGCGAGGGTGGGAGGAGCGAGAGGGGTAAGGGGCAGGAGAGAAAGACCAGGGGATGGATTTAGTTGAACCTTGTTCTAAGGCCACCCTGCGTCCCTCCACCCAGCCGTCTCTGGCACGCGTTCCCATTACCACTCCCCCTCACCCCCCCGCCGCGGGCTGGCAGTGCCCTGGGGCAAAACCCCCTCAACATTGGGACAACATTGGGACAACATCCCCGCAACGGAGTGACAAAACAATGGGCTGCTGTGTCACCCGATCGCTACTAACAGCCAGGCCCGCGGGCAGCCAATGGCCCAGGAATTAGCCAGGCCCCGCGGGCGGACTACAGCCCAGGAATTAGCCGGTGGCCTAATAGCAAGCGCTTTAACAAAAGGAGTAGTTCCTCTCTGTTGATAGTAGAGCAGCCAGCTGGATATTTGGGCCGCAGCATGTGTGTTGAAGCAGCAGTAACGTCTTTTATTTTACTACGAGAAAGCCAGCGTTCGGTAATAACAAGCGTTCAATTAAGCCCACACCGCGGCCCCACGTTTACGCCCCCCGTGTAAAGGGAGCGCTGGACGCGGGGGCAGCCATGATGCGAGGCTTTGTCCGTGACGCTCAACAGAATGCTCCTAATGCTCCTAATTTGAAAAACGTAAATGGTCGTTGTTTGCTGACCAGTGACTGTGGCACAGAGCAAAAATAGTTCCGTGGTACTATTTCTACAATGTATTCTTTTAGATTAAATGTACATTGAGCATTTCCTGTATGTGCGTAATTGAGATCACCGAAGGCTGAAAGCGTTTGAGGACACATTGGTTGTAGGGCTCTGCTGTGCTGCTCAAGGCTCAATCCACTTACATGAGTTGAATTATATGACCTTACTCCACCTAGAGGTTGGAGAGGGGATGACAGGGCTATGGGGGGATTTCATTGTGGCCAAACACATGCACACATGAAAACACACACACTCTCTCTCAGAGCTCATTGGAATGGCAGGGCTCCAGACTAACATCTTACACTGGTGGCAGTGCTGCCACTACGTTTTTCAGTCAGTGGCAGTAGCACAATAACTGGTGGCAGCTTTTGAGGTATTTTGAATGAAATCAACGTACAATTTTCTTTACGGTAATATTGGTGCGTCGGTATACTATACCACGTGAGAGACAAAGAAAGCTGCCAGTTGGTAGTTCAAAGAAGGATAATAAAGAATCTAACAAGATCGCCCAACTGTTTGACTAAAATATGACTTGGATTTTTATTAACAATAAAAAAAAAAACGAAAATCACCAATAATTTGTTTTTTTGTGGCAGTGGACAGATTTCTGGTGGCAGTCTGGAGCCCTGAATGGCTAATATTACTGGCATCTGTGTTAAAATGTCGTAAGCGTAGGCTTACTCTGTATGCCTAAATGCTGTGTTATGTTGCAGTGTGTGTGCCATCGATACATGCCAGGCCCTTAACAGACGCAACAGGATATGAATACAATTCCCTGAAGGCGAACCTATGAAGATGGAGAGGTCTGGTGAAAATTCAGACATGAAAACAAACATGTCCGATACTGCAGTGGGCTGAAGGCACGCTGCCAGCCGGAATGAGAGCTGTCACACCCAACAGCATAGCTCCCTCTCTGTTGTTTTGTTAGACACAAAACATCACAAAAACAACTACAAGTTGGAGGGTACAGCATGGGGAACAAGACAGAGAGAGAAAAGGAAAGGGAGCAAGAGAGAAAGAGAGAGAGTGAGAGAGTAAGAGTAAGAGAGAGAGAGAGAGAGAGAGAGAGAGAGAGAGAGAGAGAGAGAGAGAGAGAGAGAGAGAGAGAGAGAGACAGTAAGAGAGAGAGAGAGAGAGAGAGAGAGAGAAAGAGAGGGAGATTGAAAAAAGCAGCTTGTTCCTCTTCTCATCCCACTGAGCAAATCCCCCAGATTGTCTCTACTGTGGAAGCCAGCGAGGGACGGAGGCGTCTGTCTAGTGGATGACGGCACTGCCATTGTGTCCCTGGCATCTGGGGAGGGGGGACGTCAGGGACAAACACAGCGTGACGCGTCGTGGAGAGGTGGGGGGCACGGCGTGGCTAACTAGACTAATGAGGAGACGGACAGAGACATTTACACACACAAACCTATCTGACCCCGAGTGGGGTGTAAAAAACGGCGGTGAGAGAGAGAGAGAGAGAGAGAGAGAGAGAAGGAGAGATAGAGAGAGAGAGAGAGACAGAGCGAGACAGAGAAAGAGAGAGAGAAGGAGAGAAGAGAGAGAGAGAGAGAGAGAGAGAGAGGCAGGGGTACAGCGAAGTGCAATGACAGATGGACCAACAGACCCGTACATGGACAGAGTAGTCGACTGAAGGGCACAAAGACATACAGACGGCAGCGGTCAGACAAAGAGTTAAACAGACATGCAGGTGGGCAGACAGACAGGCAGACAGACAGACAGACAGACAGACAGACAGACAGACAGACAGACAGACGAGCAGGCAGACGAGCAGGTAGACAGACAGACAGACAGACAGACAGACAGACAGACAGACGAGCAGGGAGACGAGCAGGCAGACGAGCAGGTAGACAGACAGACAGACAGACGAGCAGGCAGACGAGCAGGTAGACAGACGAGCAGACAGACAGACAGACAGACAGACAGACAGACGAGCAGGCAGACAGGCAGGCAGACAGACAGACAGACAGACAGACAAGCAGGCAGAAAACAGAAAAACAGTGGTACACTGACAGACGAGCAGACAGACAGACAGACAGACAGACAGACAGACGAGCAGGCAGACAGGCAGGCAGACAGACAGATGTTGGTGTTTCTGTGTGTGAACGTACCAGAGAACCGAAACCCACGGTCCAGAAGTGTTCGTTACGGACCTCCAGAACCCCGTCCAGAGTGGACACCTGATGGGAGGACAAGTGTCAGGCATGGGCTACGCATAGGGCCGGACTTAAGACGGACGGCTAGGACACATTCAGTAAGACCTCCCAAATAACACTGTGAAATGAAGCAAGAGTTGAAAAATTGCCTCTTCTCAATAAGTGTCTTCTAAAGGGCTAACTTAAAAAAAATATTTATAGAGAGAGAGTATTCGTTTTTTGTTTTTGTTAGAGAGTATTAGTTTTTGTGTGTGTGAAAATGTGTGGTGGTCTGCTTTCCTCACCTCTCGGAGCAGCTTGTCCAGCTGGCCGATGACGTGGGACGGGGTGGTCTAGGAGAGGAGACAGATGTCAGAGGTCAGAGGCATGGAGCTATGGAGCCTACGAGGACGAGTGGCACAGGCGCCGCGTTCCTGACTAAAGGTCACCGCAACGTTTAGTCACTAGAACTACTATTCAAGGAACTCAAAGTAAAGGTTACTGTAGCCATATGTTATCGGTGTTTCGAACGAAGGAACTTTCCCCGGAAGAATAGGCAAAGTAGTCAGCTGAAGCTACGCCGTACAAACCGACAGACGGACATCGTTATTTGTGCGACACTGCAACCGTAGAAACCATCTGTCGGGAGGACTGCTCTGGTGTGTTTGGATATTATTGTATGACTGAACGTCTGATTGGCTTTTTGGATTGTGAATAAAATAAAACAAGCACTGTTCTGTGATCGTATGCTTTATGTTGTAGTGTTCTAAATGGTTGACAATTTGATTGAGTGAAAGTGCGTTTGCAAATGGCATTTAAAAAGTAGATTGGAGTACTCTACCAATCAGAAATGTTCCGCGCCACAAGCCGCACCCTCGAATGTTCCTGTACTTTGCCAAGTACTACCTCCCGAGAAGGGAATTTTGGTTCCTGCTTTTTGGTTTCCCAGAACTTAATTTAGACCCTAGCTCCTGCGGGCGAAACGCAGTGAGTTCCAGGAAAAGTTCCTAGTTCCTGCGTAACGTTCCTGCGGAGGGGAAGTGCCTAGAGGCAGCAGGGAGGAAGGGAGGGGGGGAGGGAGGGGAAGGGGCAGCACCTACCTGGAGCAGCACCTTGCCACTGTACACGCTCATGGGGTACATGGTGCCAAAGGTCATCAGAGCGATGGCTATCGCCGAGGCCGTGTCCACCGCGGTGTAGTCACTGCACACACACACACACACACACATACACACACACACACACACACACACACACACACACGCACGCACGCGCACACACGCACACGCACACACACGCACATGCATACGCACACACGTGCGCAGACACACACACACACACACACACACACACGTTAAATCCAGAAAGATCGTGTCAAGGCGATTATTTCCCGGCCACTCTTTCATTCGCCAGAACATTGGGACTTCCGCTGCACAGACTAATGCTCTCAGTCAGACTGGTGCAGGCCTAGGGGGACGCGCTCACTTACTTGATCTCGATCAGCATGTAGGTGACACATAGGGAGAGCGCTCCGGCCACGTTGAGCAGCACAAAGGGGTTCATTCGAGGCAAGAGAACGCTGCTCAGACCTGGAACGATGCCGCACAAGCTGCGTACACACACACACACACACACACACACACACGAGATTAGCCCACAGAAGGAAGCCCTTTCCACACGACGGCAACTCGTGTGTACACACTTATCCGTGTTGATGTGACAAACGGCGGTGGTCAAAGGCTAACCAAAACACGACAACAACCATAATGGCTACATCGCTTGTGTCGCTCAGATCCAATTAAAGCCTCCCTGCCGCGCTCCGCTAATCAGTGACAGGGTTCAAAGGGGAGCCAGTCCACGGCCATGACAAGCTACTCATAAAGCTGACAGTCAACAGTCACAATGGATAGTAAACGCTCCACCAAGGGGTTCTGGCCTAAGGCACCGACCTGAGAGGAACACCCTGTGTCCCTCATTTTAAAGCCCCTATCTTTCCAGTACAACAGCGTCAGGTGGAGGGAGGCAGTGAGAACTGACACAACACCAATAATCTCCTAATCTCTCTGGGGCACTGATATAATTTGCGCGGTGGTGTGATTTCGATGGGGCCGTGTGTGTGTGTATGTTTGTGTTCTCTATGTGGGATGGCTTTGCTGAAGAGTGCCAGTAATAGTGTGTTTTAATCCCTGAGCATTGGACCACAAACTACGCGGGATTATGGCCTGGGATACAAACACCAGATCTGCTGTCTGTAAAACACACACACACACAGTTGTGTTTACTATTTGTTTGTGTATTTTGTGTACATAATTTAATATTTTTACACACACACACAACTCCGACATAAAGTACGCACGCACAGACACACACACAGCGACTCGGCACCGTTGCCCCAACAAAAGCTAGATTGTAGAAACAGCAGGGTAGGGTTACATAAGTAACGGCCCCCCCCAGCAACAATGGAGGTGGGGGAGGGAGGGGGGCCATTTAGAACTGAAAGAACAGCCGTACTCATACACACTTACACTCAGTCTACACTAGCATGCGAAGACACACTTGTGTATCACACACACACATTTACCCACACAAAAGAAATAAAGGGCTTGTGCCCTCCCAGCCAATCAGGGTCACTGCGTATGATTAGGATCTCTGACCTGTGCAACAGATGTGGTTGGTATCCCAACTCTTTTGATGTCACTTCCTAATTGATACACATGGGGCCCATTACAACGCTGTGTACCACTTGGCCGAAGCACAGGGGCTAACACACCGTTAGCATGAGCACAGGAGCTAACACACCTTTAGCCTAAGCACAGGAGCTAATACATTGTTAGCCTGAGCACAGGGGCTAACACATCGTTAGCCTGAGCACAGGGGTAAGCAGACAGAACATGTACAGTTACCTGTGGATATAAAAACGCTTTCACCAAACACTTTGAATATATTGATTCTGTATATAGGTAATTTATTTGAAAAAGAAAGAAACTTTTCACTGATAGTTTTGTGGGTATACCTTTGTGGGTATACCTTCATTCCAGCTTTTTAAAACCCTTTGCGTATTTTCATTGGTTTTCAACAGATTATTTTCCTGTCATCATCTGCAATAATATTCTTGTTTTGTAAATCTGTTTTAGACAGTGTATGTTGATGGTTTTAAACAGATATTTTCCTCTCATCTGCAATAATATTCCTGTCTTGTAAATCTGTTTTAGTTTACATTTAGTTCAAAAACAAAAAACAAGTGAACCATGTTATTTTAGAACAACAGGCAATTCTTAAAAAAAAATCTCTCATTAAGACAGAGGGAGAGTGAATGAATGAATGAATGAATCAATCAATCAAGCCCAGAAAAAGAAAGACTAATGAATAAATGAACACACGTTGCTGTGAAGAGGAGCTACGGTTCCTATAGTGGATGTGGTGAGGTGTGTGTTTAAAGTGAAAAGACGGTTTCATAACACAGGGACAGGATTCCTGACAGAACGTTTCTCAACGCTGTGTCAGGTTCCGCCTCCACAGAACGGAGCGGGTGTGTGTGTGTGTAGGTGTGTGTGTGTGTGTGTGTGTGTCTGTGTGTGTTTCTGTTACCTCCGACCGACAGAAACGAAAATGGTGGGAGATGAGCTCAACACTCGGGACTGAAATTAAAACCTCACCAACATCCATTATTCACACCAACAAGTTAACTCATTAATCATTCTGGACCTACCATAGGTGTTAACCACGGGGTATTAAAAAGCAAAGAAACAAACAGGACCCCACCACTGTAACAGCAGCGGCAGAAAGTGCACACACACACACGCGCACGCACACGCACGCACACACACACACACACACACACACACACACACACACACACACACACACACACACACACACACACACACACACACACACACACACACACACACACACACACACACACACACACACACACACACACACACACACACACACACACACAATGACTCCTGGTATAAAATGACACAGATTGCTTGGATACCAGAGACAGCCTCTTAGTGACCTTTAACCTGCAGGTCAGCCGGAGGGCGTGAGCGGTCATTTTAGTCCGTGGGTTTTCACTGTGTTTCCCAGAGGGCTGGAGGTTCGTTTGGAGAAGCTGAATCGATGAGCCAACATGTTTCCCTGCAGGGCCGGCCTCTCTCTGGCCAGGCTGTCACACTATCCCGCCCTGAAGCCTACGGACAGGCACCTTTTCACCTCCCGAGAACCAATAGGCTGAGGAACACAACCCCTTATCACTACTGGTCTCTGCTTCTCAGGCACCCAAACACACACACACACAGACACCCCCCCAAACACACACACACACACACACACACACCACCCCCAAACACACACACACACACACACACACACACACACACACACACACACACACACACACACACACAAAGGTCCAGGGGCCTGGGCTCCTGGGGGACCGCGAGGAGGGTAAAACGGTGCGATGCGAGTCTTGCCCGGGCAAAACACGGGCGGGATCGATAATTGAGCGGCATGAGTCATTGTAACTGAATCTGGAGCGCGAGAGAGAAGAGCAGGACCTTACCTCCGACTCAGGTCTGCTACGTGCTCCTGGAGCCAACTGCTGCTGGCAGCTGTTAAGAGAGAACGGAGGGAGGGAGGGAGGGGAGGGAGAAAGGGAGAGCCAGTGTGAAGTGAGGTCAGGGTAGAATTGAGAGAAGGAAGGGTAGGAGGGGACAGAGAGAGAGAGTAAGAGAGAGTTAGACATATTTTTTTCACACAGTAGAGAGAACGCATTTAATCATCTTCAAAGGTGCCATTCCACATGTGGGGACATGACTCTTCAATGGTTCACATCTCTGCATTAACGGAGAGAGAATCTCTCCCCCTGGATCGCGAGGCGAGGAAAGCTATTACCGTGGGGCTGCATGCAAAGGTTAAAGTGGCTAAATCCCTGTCGGACTAGCAGAGCTTCAAACTCCAGCATCCTAACGTGAACCGCAGTGGTCTCCACTGGGTGAAGGGAAACCTGTGGCCTGCGCCCATCCCTCAAAATTAGATCTGCTTTGGTGGATCCAAACCTTAGGTGGATGGGTACAGCAAGTGCTCCTTCGCCCTGGGTCTCAGTCTCGAGCACAGTGCCTTATTTATGATCTGCCTGCCTGCCTGCCTGCCTGCCTGCCTGCCTGCCTGGCTGCCTGGCTGCCTTCCCCCCTAGCACACCAACCCTGTCTGGAACACTTGCATAATGCCATTTGGGTCTCACCCCCACCGCTCGGGTGTGCGTCTGCTGGAGTGTGCGTGCGTGTGTGTGTGTGTGTGTGCGTGTAAGTGTGTGTCTGCCCTCCCTAAGCACTTAAACGTTAAATGATGTTATGATTGTCAAAACAAGGGAACAGAGAGGAGAAAAGAACAAGGGAACAGAGAGGAGGAAAGAGCAAGAGAGACGAGGAAGAGAGGAGAGGGAGGTCCTCTGCTGCAGAGTGAGACGGGATCACAGTCAACCTCTGCTTTTTAAAACACACACACACACGCACGCACGCACGCACGCACGCACGCACACGCGCACGCGCAGAGGAAAGAATAGATTGGCCTACCATTGACAGAGCACTAGCTCAACAGCCCTTTGGTCTCCCTAGCTTACGGCTTCCCCTGTGCAGTGGGAGACAACACACCCCATCGACTCACCTGATTGGATGAATAAATTAAGAGATTCAGATAGGACCTCTGTTAACACTGTGATCAGATAGGACCTCTGTTAACACTGTGATCAGATAGGACCCCAGCACTGTGATCAAATAGGACCCTAGTTAAGACTGTGATCAGACACCAGAGACGCCTCGCTGCAGCCCTCCTCCTCCTACTGCTCTTACTGCTCTTGTCACCAGGAGAGTAGGACCTGCAGCCTGGAGCCTACGGCCCTTCCACAGCCTGGTAACAAGGCCCCGGGCGTCAGCGGCCATAAGTCCCCAGATCGGGGTCGGCGAGGTCTGCCAAGCGCACGCTCGCGTCGACCAGAGACGGGCGGCCGAGCCAAGAGAGTCACCGATAGGGCCAGTCCCCCCGAGCGGGAGGCAGTACAGGACGGCCAGTTCCAGGAGGAGCTTAAGTCCCATTGACGGCCAGGGCCAGGCGCTTCCCTCCTAATCTCTGTGTGCACTTCCACTAAGGACTTAATTATATAAGAGAGGAAAGCCAGTTAGTTCCCCTCCTCGGTGTCATAGGCCAAAACTCCGCGGCCAGATGGACCAGTCGGGGGGGGGGTAGCGCTGGCCGAGTGGGTCGCAAAACATGCCGCGGATAAACGGCAAACAACCACGGATAAACGGCAAACAAACGCGGAAACACCCAAACACCGTGGCCTTCACCTTTCAGAGCCGTGTCGGCTGCCAAGGGCTTAGCGGAGGCTCTTTGCTCTGCTCTTTCTTATCTCGCTCTCCGTGCCCTCACTCCTTTCTCTCGCTCTGTTTGGCCCTTTCCTTTCGATATCATCTCCTCTTTTGGCTAGCACGCAGGTGCTCCTGAAGGCACGGCGTTCCCTCTGACATTAGACGGGGGTCTAAATCCAGGCCGGACAGAGTAGTTTTAGACTCTGTGTCTGTTCTGCTCCACTCTCCCATTAGGTCTCTGTAGTTAGTTATCTCTATTTCCATGCAGCGGACACTCTTCTTTTCTTTTTTCCAAGAAAAGCCATTTATTTTGGGGTTTGGAACTCTAGAGAGTGATAATGACTTGGCCCCAGGCAGTTTGTGTTTGCGCTCATTTTCAACGGAGTGTGGCGGAATTTGTGTACAACGCACACGTCGTTGTTTGAGCACAGCGTGTGTGTGTGTGTGTGTGTGTGTGTGTGTGTGTGTGTGTGTGTGTGTGTGTGAGTGAGTGTGTGAGAGTTTGTGTGTGTGTGTCTCCGTCCTCCAGAGTCTGATTTCATCAGCGGCAACCTGTGCATCAGTGGGGTTAATGTGTCCTGGGGTCCGGCATGTATCTGTGTCACTGAGGTTTTACACACACACACACACACACACACACACACACACACACACACACAGCCTGCTAGACTGCAGACGGGGACAGAACGCAGCTCCAAGTCCCCCTGCTGGTGGATGAGGGGATGACACGAGCAAAAGAATAAAGAAAGGGGAAAAAAACAAACAATAGATTCGACAGACACTAGCGATTAGAGGGGGGGGTGGTGATTTCATTGAGGTTGCCTGGTTCACACGGGGGGGTGGGGGTTTCAAAAGGCCACTACGACCTCTAAATCTAAACCTCACGGCCAGGGACACAGGGGGCCCCTCACACACCACCATGCAGAGAGGGGACGTGGCACGCCATGTAGCATGCATGGATCCCAATCGTGGGTTGGAGCTGCTGGACTACAAAGGCCTGGGTTTAACCACCCATGCTGAGGCGGGAGATCTATTCCCCATGTCCTGCTCCAATTTCCACGGCTCTATTTCAGGAGGCCGGGGGCAGGGGGGGGTAATCTCTCGGCACGGTGTGTGTGTGTGTGTGTGTGTGCGTGCGTGTGTGTGTGTGTGTGTGTGAGTGTCAGGATGCGGGGGCTTACACTGTACCTTCAGACACGTAGGCAAAGGGCTTGTTCCTCACAGACAGCAGAGTCAGCAAGTTGAAGAAGAGCGCCACAAACGTCCCCACCAGCAGACGACCCCTGCAGGGACGCGCACACACACACACACACACACACACACACACACACACACACACACACGTCAATAACGTCAGGCGCCGCCACCTGTAGGCCCGTGCGGTCGGGGGGCCGCGGGGACGACGGTGGCGGGCGTTGAGGAGGAGGAGGAGGAGGAGGAGGAGGTAATCCACCTGGTGTCACAACACGCCGGTGGCCCCATCACAACATGAAAATAATCAGCGCTGACAATCCCATTAAACCGTTAAGCATGCACACAATCACCAGGGGCGGCTTTCAGCCTCGCTCCCCGCCACAGAGTGATTGACAATAACTGGATGTTCTCCAGGGCAGATTAGTGACAAGTCTGTGTGGGCGGGCGGGCGGGCGTGTGTGTGGGTGTGTGTGTGGGTGTGGGTGTGTGTGTGTGTGTGTATACACACGCATCCCGCTGGCCCGTCTATCTGTACCTGCAACATGTGCCCTGTTGCCACCTGCTGTAAGGAGAGCGGGGCAGATAATCTGCGGCCCTCTAGCCCGCACTCGGAGAGGGGGAGGAGGGGAGAGAGGGAGGAGGGGGGTAGAGGGAGGGGGGCTGGGGCGTGGCGTAAGGGGAGGCAATCCTGAGGTGTAATCTGCTCACAGGACACAGTTTTTTTTAAAGTCGCTCCTGTTGGCGCTGGAAAACTGGGCTCTAATCTGCTCACCAGTGGTAATAAACAGAGGAGAGAGAGAATGGGGGGGGCAGGACAATTATATTTTGTCTGATGACAGACAGGCAGACAGGGAGACAGGAGTAAAGGGGGTCCTGGTCTGTCTGTCTGGGTGTGTTTGTGGTGAGACAGGGGGATGGATTTAGACCCAGCTGTTTGGGCTGCAGTCGGGGTCCCCTCAGAGTTGGCGGTAGCAGGGGACCGTGTGTGTGTGTGTGTGTGTGTGTGTGTGTGTGTGTGTGTGTGATGCTCGACACCGCTCCAGGGAGGGACGAGGGAAAATCTAGCTTGGCCTGTCTGTGTTTGTGTCTGACCGTGTCTGTGTGTGTGTGTGTGTGTGTGTGTGTTGCTCTAGGATGGGTGATGAGGGAATACTTACGTGTGCACCTCCGGCTGCTCCATGAATCTCTCCACACTATCACAACAACATAGAAAGAGAACAACAGTAAACAGTCTACAACAACAACCCTTAGCCAGGTGTGTGTGTGTGTGTGTGTTTAGGGGACATATAAAAGGGGGTTGGGGGGGTGGGCATGGCAGAGTGACGGTGTGGTGCTAACGCTAAGGTAACGACAACCTTAACCATAGAGCTCTCTCTCTCTCTCTCTCTCTCTCTCTCTCTCTCTCTCTCTCTCTCTCTCTCTCTCTCTCTCTCTCTCTCTCTCTCTCTCTCTCTCTCTCTCTCTCTCTCTCTCTCTCTCTCTCTCTCTCTCTCTCTCTCTCTCTCTCTCTCTCTCTCTCTCTCTCTCTCTCTCTCTCTCTCTCTCTCTCTCTCTCTCTCTCTCTCTCGTTGTCGGCCAAGGGGAGCCCTCCTCGGACCCCGTGGGATGAGGAGCGCGGTGTGACCCCTCCTCGGACCCCGTTGGCCCTGTCGTCTTCCTCCACAGGGAGGGCCCGCTGGCCCTGCAGCTCGACGCCCTGGATCTCTGCAGCCGACCGTAGAGGAGCTGGACGTGACCTCACAGACGCTCCCTGCCAGAGCATTGACCGGCGGATAAACCCTGGACTGTTCTGTTCTGTAGGCTGGCTGCCCTGGGCAGAGGTGTGGCCGTGGACCGACTCTCACGCACGCACGCACGCACGCACGCACGCACGCACACAGTACCTCCTGCCAGCATGAACTCACTACAAACACACTCTTTCGCGTGCCTTCACATAATAGCGATCTCACACACACACACACACACACCCACACTCACACACACACACACACACACACACACACACACACACACACACACACACACAGGTTTCCCATAGTGAAGGGAGAAAAAAAGACTCATTATCCTCCCCCTGAGCTAGTCGCTCTACTTCACCTTTCTCTTTCTCATAACGCAGTTGGCCCAGCGAACATTATATAGGCTGTAGTACACACAACCCCACACACAACACACCAGAAACGCACTACAAAGCACCAGCGTGTGCCGCAGACACGCAACTAACACGCAGACACACACACACACACACACGCACAACGTTCTGGGAAGGAAGCTGGCGGCCAGCCAGGAAGGAAGGAGGGCTACGTTAAGAGTGGCGTCACCATCGCGACCTGTCCCTCCCCCCCCCCCGCTCCCGTCCCTGAGAAATGACCGGCGGCTCAACCCTGACCAGGGAGGATTGGGCTGGAGGTGTGGAGCGCTCCCAGTCGATAGCGGAGCGGGGGGCGGGCGCGGTTTGGTGGGGACCGAACGCTCAACACACACACACACACACACACACACACACACACACACGTAAATGTACCGGTAACCTCCCGTCTGTCAGACCTGCTCAACCTAAACTTAACGGCCGCCCCTGGAGGGCCCGGACCTGCGGCCTGTCACCAAGGCCCCGGGGCCCCTAAACCCAGGAACAGTGTGTCTTCAGTGAGCAAAGTTGGTTTGGACTCATTTCTGCGTTGCCTAGCAGGCCAGGTAGGTGTGAAGGGTTGTAGGTGTGTAGGGTGTGTTTGTGTGTAGGTGTGTGTAGGTGTGTGTAGCTCTTGGAGGGGAACGAGCACCTACCTCTCCTTTAAGATGAACAGGGCGCCCAGTTGCACCAGCACGGTGGAGGCAAACACCGCAACCACCTCCAGACGCTCAAACCTGGAGAGAGAGAGAGAGACAAACAGAGAACGCTCAAACCTGGAGAGAGAGAGACGCTCAAACCTGGAGAGAGAGAGAGACAGAGAACGCTCAAACCTGGAGAGAGAGAGAGACAGAGAACGCTCAAACCTGGAGAGAGAGAGACAGAGAACGCTCAAACCTGGAGAGAGAGAGAGACAGAGAACGCTCAAACCTGGAGAGAGAGAGAGAGAGAGAGACAGAGAACGCTCAAACCTGGAGAGAGAGAGACAGAGAACGCTCAAACCTGGAGAGAGAGATAGACAGAGAACGCTCAAACCTGGAGAGAGAGAGAGAGAGAGAGAGAGAGAGACAGAGAACGCTAAAACCTGGAACGCTCAAACCTGGAGAGAGAGAGACAGAGAACGCTCATGCGTGACCCACACGCCAGCGAGCACACGCACGCACACACGGGTCTAAAGAGGGGAGCGTGTGGAGGACACACATTTTAAAACAGGCAACAGGTAGGGAAATATCAGGCTGAAAACCAACACACACGTTCTAGTGGGCCGGCCTGGTGTTAAGAGGGCAGAATGCAGGACGTCTCTCTCTCTCTCTCTCTCTCTCTCTCTCTCTCTCTCTCTCTCTCTCTCTCTCTCTCTCTCTCTCTCTCTCTCTCTCTCTCTCTCTCTCTCTCTCTCTCTCTCTCTCTCTCTCTCTCTCTCTCTCTCTCTCTCTCTCTCTCTCTCTCTCTCTCTCTCTCTCTCTCTCTCTCTCTCTCTCTCTCTCTCTCTCTCTCTCTCTCTCTCTCTCTCTCTCTCTCTCTCTCTCTCTCTCTCTCTCTCTCTCTCTCTCTCTCTCTCTCTCTCTCTCTCTCTCTCTCTCTCTCTCTCTCTCTCTCACACACACATCATGTCCCAGGGAAACAACAATGGGCTGCTTTATCATACCCTTGGCAACCCAGTTTAACACAGGCACAGCCCAACACAGCCCATCTTAACACAGGCTCAACCCAACACAGCCCAGCTTAACACCGGCCCAACACAACCCAGTTTAACACAGGCACAACCTAACATAGCCCAGCTTAACACAGCTCAACCCAGTTTAACACAGGCAAGCCAAACCCAGCCCATCTCCAGTTGAAGCTCCGGGGAGCCCTTGAGGCTCGAGGCCATACGACAGAATCCGGGCGAGGCAACGCGTGCCAAGAGACCATGTCCCCCCCCTCCCCTCCTTCATCATTAACTCCCGTCAATGGGCCAACGAAGCCTTTCAATCCGCCCACCAGCTTGAACCCTGATGCAGCTAGCTAAGTGACGCTCCTGTAATACACACACACACACACACACACACAGAGAGAGAGAGAGAGAGAGAGAGAGAGAGAGAGAGAGAGAGAGAGAGAGAGAGAGAGAGAGAGAGAGAGGGAGGGAGGGAGAGAGTGAATGAGTGGGGAGCTGGAGTCTGTATGGGCAACACTGTGCCACATCCCGTTCTGCACAGACACCCACGGGTCAATGGGTCAGCTGTGCTTACTAGCGTGCGCACGCACGCACGCACGCACGCACGCACACACACACACACACACACACACACACACACACGGGAGCTAAAGTATGTACACCCACACACACACACGCACGCACGCACGCACGCACGCACGCACGCACGCACGCACGCACGCACGCGCGCGAAACACTTTCGCTTTGTTGGGCTGCTAACACACACACACGACCATAACCTTGCAGATGCACAAAAGAGCAAAGATGACGGACGGACGGGCTGAGATTGGCCCCGTTATTTGGGGGAAGGCGGGTTTAGAGGCAGGGCGGCATGGGGAAGCCACCCGCGGGGGGGTCCGGGCGCGCGCCACTGAGCACTGGACAGTGTCGCAGAGTATCGTCTGCGCGCATCGCACCGGGTTTCGTACCGTACCTTGCCCTTCGTGGCGCGCTAGGAGCGGCAGGTTTTGGCAAGGGTAGCGCTGTCCCAGTTGAAACCCGATAATCTGTGCGGCGGCTGACCCATTGTACTGGCCCAGTGAGCACATTAGAGCCAAGTGGAGCTGAAAAGCAGCTTTCAGCACAATCACCATTCCTCCACACTCCCAGGTCTAAGGGGAGACTCAAACACACACAGCTCCCCGCGCCTTCCCCCCTCTGTGAACGGAGCCAACGTCGACTGACACACACACGCACACGCACACGCACGCACACGCACACGCACGCGCACGCACACGCACACGCACACGCACACATTTACGCACGCACGCCCACGCGTATTTACATTTCTGGGTGTATTGTGGTCTTCTTCTCAGGTCAAACTAGGCTGACCATTATCCTTTAATCTTTCAACACAAGTGTTATATTGTTACACAAACATTGAACAAATATTCCCCCTATTTATGATCGGTCATAAACGGCTCCACTTCCCGACCATGTTTTCCACAGAGTTTTGTAGGGCAGCTGTTGGTACAGTACGTTCCCCATGGCATTGGGTTCTTTCCGTAGCTACTGGCTGACAATATGGCTTCACATTTTGGAATGGGTTTGTCCATGCCCTCCAGCTTGATCCAATGAACTCACTAAGCCTACCACTACTCTGTTTGATATCTGTGATATTATTGACCATCTAGGATCCTTCAGCTCAAACCTAATTCCTCCTTAATCCCCATTTCACAGGCACAGGGTTCGATTGCCTGCCCCCCCCCCCGCCCCCCCAGGGGTAAATCATTGCTCTTTTCCAGACGGCTGCAAATCAGCCAAGCTTGTAGAGATCGGTTGGGTTGTTTCAGAGACGGTTTGATGGCGTCACGTTGTTGTTGTTGTTGTTGTTGTTGTAAGACATGTCTTTTCATATCGCGCACCTTCGAGCGGCCCTGTGCAAGTTTTATGAAAACACCCTGGTCGAAAAGCAATACCTCTGGCAAGTCTATCGTAGAGGGAGGGGGGGCCTTAGAAACGAGGGAGGGAGTCGTCTTGTATGAAGGGTTTTGATCTAGAGAGCCCCAGATTACGCAGAATTGAACGTTCACAGCTCTGATCAAACGGGTGTTGAAGGCCTTGATCCCGTCACTGTGGCTGTACTCACCCAAAGGAATACAGCTGGCCCGGCTTCTTCATGGTCACCCAAGAGCTTATCAGGCAAGTGATGAGACTGTGGTGTGAGAGAGAGAGAGAGAGAGAGAGAGATAGAGAGAGAGAGAGAAATAGAGAGATGGGGAGATAGATAGAGAGAGAGAGAGAGAGAGAGACACACACACAGGGAGACAGGAAGCAACAAGAGTGAGAGAGACAAGAGATAATGAAAGAGACAGAGAGAACGAGAGTGAGAGTGAGAAAGAGAGAGAGTGTGAGTTACACGTGCCCACAGAAAGTGAATTGAACAAAGACTCTATTTTAAAGGTTTTCTTCTTACATTTCAATCACATGGCATTCGAATCAATGAGCCTCGTTTGGAAAGACAGGGGAACTGGTACGAGTCTGACTCACCTGAAGAGGTCGAAGATGGTGAGGTACATGTAGGCGGTTAAGGCTGGACAGGGAGAGGGGAGAGGGGGGAGAGGGGGGGAGAGAGAGAGAGAGAGAGAGAGAGAACATGCCGTCAGAAACGGTTGACCCACAAACACAAACACGTCCGCGCCCACGAGGGAAGCGACTCATTCATTCATTTCTGTTTGTGGCGTAACAAACGGACAAATCCATTGGCAGAGCGCGCCCATAGCCATCAACCACGGGCCTGGAACGCCACAAACAAACAAACAAACAAACAAACAAACAAACGTGCGCACGCACACGCAAACAACTTCACCCGCCATTACCCACCGCCTGGTGTGCCAGGAAGCGTTACTCAATAGGAGAGCCAGGACGCGGGAGGTCAGGCCAAGTTAGGCCACAGAACAAGGACAGCCAGGGAGTGAGTGAGTGAGTGAGGGAGTGAGTCAGTGTGTCCCTGGCTGGACGGCAGGCAGGCCGGCTGGCAGGCTGCGAGGCAGCTTTATGTAAGCTGGATATGATGCAGAGCAGATTAGGGCAGATTTGCATGGGGAGGAACATTTTGTTTCCACACTTCCGCGGGCCGTGTTGGCCAAACTGCAATGATGTAATCCACCTAGACGAGACCGTGCTCACAGGATCACTGAGCACAGGATCAGGGAGGAGGGAGGGAGGGGAGAGAGAGAGAACGTCTGACAGAACGACAGAGAACAGAGAGAGAGAGAGAGAGAGAGAGAGAGAGAGAGAGAGAGAGAGAGGGGCAAGGATAAAGGCTGGTTGTAGCTCAGGGGCCCGTTAAAGAAAGAGAAAAGAAAACGAACCGCTTTTCTTCGGGCTGTGAAGCAACGAAAATAAACCCAAGAACACTGTCAACTATGTGAGGGCTAACTAACTACCATAACCCCCATTCTGAACACAGCCTTAGCCTTTGGAAATCCCAGCGAGTCGCTGGAGCCTAAACAACATTAGCTGAATGTGTGGGTCTGAGTGTAGGAGGCTGGGCTGATTTACTGACCGGCTACAGTTTACAGACTCCGGCCTCGTTGTTTCCTCCACACCAGCCGCGGTCGCCTATGAAACCAGACCGACAGGTCGATTCCTCTCCGACTAACGCGCTCCCAAACACTGACACCCGGCCCCCGGCGGTGTGGGGCCCGGCGGCCCGGCGCGGCGTTAGTCATAACAGGCCCGGAGGAGGAGGAGGACGGCAGCGCTCCCCGGAGGAAGGGGAGCACAACCCAACACGACCGGCACACACACACACACACACACACACACACACACACACACACACCGGGCAGATTAAGGTCACTTGTGTATGTTTGTACAGCAAACCTAATCAATAGGGATCGGGGGGGGGGGGGGGGGGGGGGGGGGGCGGGGGGGGGGGGGGGGGGGGGGGGGGCGAGGCCGGAAGAAAGGTCTCAGAAAGACGGAGCGCAGAACAATGGAAGAGGAATATGACCGGGGAGATGAATATTTAATGATGTCTACGGGACAGCAGCCCAAACACACACACACACACACACACACACACCCCGATTGGCTGCTCCTCTCTGCCTTCCTGCGGGTGCGCGCACACACACACACACACACACGTCTCGGGAGAAAAGCACACCCATTAGTGGTATTAAGTGCTGCTTGGTTATTAGAGGGGTAAGCAGAAGTTAAGGGGCCTCTGGGCCCAGGCTGTGTATCACCTTTCCCTAGCCAGGCAAAGTAGACAAACACACACACACACACACACACACACACACACACACACACACACACACACATCTCTGGATATTGCCCCCTGCAGCAGTGGTGTGTCATTGTGGGGAGCAACAAGCATTGAGCGGGTCGTGTCGGGTGTCTGTCGACGAGGCACATTAGGACAACAAACGATGGCTCCAGATGTAAACTAAAAGCTTTATTGACTGCGGGGCAGGGGACACCTGGAGGGGACATGGGAGACGGGCCGGAGGGGGGGGCAGGAGAGGACTGGGCATCAGAGGGGCAGAGAGGGGGGACAGGAGAGGACTGGGTATCAGAGAGGCAGAGAGGGGGGACAGGAGAGGACTGGGGACCAGAGAGGCAGAGAGGGGGGACAGGAGAGAACTGGGAGGCAGAGAGGGGGGACAGGAGAGGACTGGGGACCAGAGAGGCAGAGAGGGGGGACAGGAGAGGACTGGGGACCAGAGAGACAGAGAGAGGCAGGAGAGGACTGGGTATCAGAGAGGCAGAGAGGGGGAGAGAGGACTGGGGACCAGAGAGACAGAGAGGGGGACAGGAGAGGACTGGGGACCAGAGAGGGGGGACAGGAGAGGACTGGGTATCAGAGGGGCAGAGAGGGGGGACAGGAGAGGACTGGGTATCAGAGGGGCAGAGAGGGGGGACAGGAGAGGACTGGGGACCAGAGAGGCAGAGAGGGGGGACAGGAGAGGACTGGGGACCAGAGAGACAGAGAGGGGGGACAGGAGAGGACTGGGTATCAGAGAGGCAGAGAGGGGGGACAGGAGAGGACTGGGGACCAGAGAGGCAGAGAGGGGGACAGGAGAGGACTGGGGACCAGAGAGACAGAGAGGGGGACAGAGGGAACTGGGAGGCAGAGAGGGGGGACAGGAGAGGACTGGGGACCGGAGAGGCAGAGAGGGGGACAGAGAGGAGTGGGTATCAGAGGAGAGCAGAGAGGGGGACAGGAGGGAACTGGGAGGCAGAGAGGGGGACAGGAGAGGACTGGGGACCAGAGAGGCAGAGAGGGGGACAGGAGAGGACTGGGGACCAGAGAGGCAGAGAGGGGGGACAGGAGAGGACTGGGGACCAGAGAGGCAGAGAGGGGGGACAGGAGAGGACTGGGTACCAGAGAGACAGAGAGGGGTCAAAGGGTGGAGTGACGGGCCAGAGGGGAAGAGGAAAAGAAGGCCTAGAAAGAGGGAGAGAAAAGGGGGAGGCCACTGGAGGGAGAGACAACATGAGGACTAAGCTCGTTTATAAATGATGGCCTAATCGTGCACACAAACATGCTAATCGTGCACACAAACTCACTCATGGGGTCGGGGGTGTCGGAGGTCTCACGGACGAGGGGAGACAGAACCACAGGGCTGGCCACAGCTGATGGGAGGAGGGTGGTGGATGAAGAAAAGCGAGAGAGGACTACTGGAGAGCGCCTCGGGGCCTAAGGCCCAGTCTGGGCATATGACAATTTGGAAATTGTGGCTGGTTGCCAGAGGGGTTTCTGTGGAGGGCTGGTGGGAGAGCTCAGGAGTCAAGGGTCCTGAGGTCAGATGCTATCATTCGGACGCCATATTGGTAGCTGCTGCTGCCTCCCGAATCCACGGCAACCGGATAGGTTGGACACAAGCTGCTTGCGAGTCGGGACATGTGAGGGCAAAGGTCAATCCTCCCCCGCTGTGCGTCTATATGCGTGCGTGTGTGTGTCCTCTCCCGTCCTGTTTATCTGGGACGAGGCGAGGCAGACTACTTATTGTCTAGAGTTGCCCCCTCTCCGTCAGCGGCCATGTGGTTGGCGAGGTCTGTATTAATTATCCCTCATCGGACTGTCCTCCTTCCTCCTTCCTCCCTCCTCCTCCTCCTCCTCCTCCTCCTCCTCCTCCTCCTCGCTCCTCATCGAGGCTTCCCAATGACACCTTCGTCCTGACCACAAAGCCTTTGAACAAATAACGAAAGCATAAGCCCAACTCTAATGGATTTCTGATATTTGATAAGTGGAACAAGAGGGGGCTCTTTTTTTCAGGGGGGTGGTGGGGGGGGTGGGGGGGGTTGGGCAGTCGCACCAGGGAACGTTTTGAATTCTTTACAAGAAGTAGATGCATTCAAACATTAACTTTAGAATGTAGAATTGTTTCCCGAACAAGCATAAACACTACATTTACCTTAAAAGTTCAGAAAAAGAGCAGAAATTAGGGTTTGCGAGCATGTTCAAAAATAATGATTGAAATATTGCTCTTCCCACCCCGCGGCAGTTCAACCTGCGAAGACTTGCTCTATCAAGAAAATGGGTTCAATCGCTAATTCAACCTAAGCCTGGAGACTTGTCTTAAGACACGTAGAACCCCAAAGACCTCTTAGGCCTGCTTAAGTCCACCTCTTGTCTGGAGCGCGAGGGTGTGTGGGAGGGTTTGAAGACGTAAGTCGAGAGTTTAGCTCAATGGGCCAAGCAGAGCAAAGCAGATGATGTGATGGTCATTTGAGGGAAAAGCAGAGCTGATCACACACACACACACACACACACACACACACACACACACACACACACACACACACACACACACACACACACACACACACACACACACACACACACACGGGGATGTGTGATGCGAGTGGACGCGGGAGGATCAGAGTCCCTGTAGTCTAAACTCTGTGGGGGCTGAAGCTTCACCAGCTGTGTTCTAACACACTGGAACACCAGGGGCCTGGGGACAGAGTAGCGGAGCGGAGCGGAGACGTGCACACACACACACACACACACACACACACACACACACACACACACACACACACACACACACACACAACAGAGCAAGGGTGATGTAGCAAACAGAAAATTCTAAACAAACAAACAAACATCGACATATGTACAACACAAACACATGGACATACGCGCTGGCATTAGCAGCAGCGCGCACACACACACACACACACACACACACACATCTTCCCCCTAATCTCCCTCCCTCCCTCTCCCCTTCTCGCTCCATCCCCCTTTCCCTCTCTCCCCCTCTCTCCCTCGTTTATTTCCACAGACCCCCCACACTCTTATTCTCTCCATTATTAACCATGGCACAGAGACTCAAATCAAATGCTCCTAGACCCTAGCCTAGCCTCCACCAGGCCGACACTCAGCACAGCTTTCTCCAGCCATGCCGAACCTCCACCCAGCCTGGCTGCACCATCGCTCCACTGGGTGAAGCCTTAGCTAAGGCAGCCGCACCGCTCTTAGACTCCAGCCGAGGGGTGGAGGAGGGGTGGGGTTGACGGAGGAGAGGCGCGAGGAGGAGGAGGAGGGGTGTTTACAAGCCTGCAGAACAGGCACTTGACCTCCTTTCGCTCGGCTGCCCACAGCTGTAGAGAGCTGGGCTGGAACACACTGTCTCTGAGACTTGTGTTGCCGCTGCCACACACACACACGTTGCTATGGACAGACACACACACACACACACACACACACACAGTACAGAAGCAGACCCAGTAACTGATGAGCGCACACACACACACACACACAGGCAGAGTAAAGCGAGAGAAAGAGAAAACAAGAGGCAGGGAAAGACTACACAAACAAACTGAGACAGATTCCAAAAATAAACGTTGCGTCGCCGTGCGCACACACACACACACACACACACACACACACACACACACACCCCCCCCCCCCCCCCAACGGTCTGAGCTGGGAAGGGTATAGTCTGAGAGGCTAAACCTCTACAGAGAGAGCAGGCTCCTCCCTCCCCGCCGGACCGCTAGCGTTTGGTCAACATAAACAGCTTCGGTTGAGAAGCCACCGCTTCCCTCCTGGAACAACAACTGCTATCAGTGTCACGATTTCCAGGAATCCCAGTCCCAGAGCCGGCCCTGTGATGGTCGGCCGCGCGGCCCTCTCTCCTAATCATCCTGACGGCACACGGGGCCTCAGGGGGACACGCTTAATCCGTCCTATCACCAGGGAATAATATGTGCCTACCAACCATTAGAAAAGCATGCCTAATCCACAGACCGCGAGAGGGAGAGAGAGAGAGAGGGACAGAGAGAGAGACAGAGAGAGAGAGAGAGAGAGAGAGAGAGAGAGACACAGAGAGAGAGGAGTGAGTGAGTGACAACTGGGAGCTGGGCCCAGACCAGCAGCTGGGTTTTGTTTTTCTGCCTGCTCCCCTACACAGCGTCCGGCCAGCCTATCGATCAGATCATCCGGCCAGGAGAGGGGTGGACGGGGTCGAGCGGGATCCGAGCGGGATCTGAAGGGATCGGATGCAAAAAGGTGCGGGGCCTTATTTCTCCCAGCCGCAGTCGGAAAGCGAATCCGGCGCTCCGGTGCAGAATTTGATCCGGGTGGGTCCGGGGTGCTAGCTGACAACACCGAACGCGAGCCCTGTGGAATCAACTCCTTTAGTGCCGAGTCTGCCGACTGTCCCCGCCCAAGGCCGACGGAACGCCACACCACTCCGGGATCACTTACACACACACACACACACACACACACACACACACACACACACACACACACCCACACGGACACACACACACACACACACACGGACACACACACTAACAGCGGAGGGAAACAGTGCGCAAAGAACCCCGGACACAACAAAAACAAAGTTGCGGAGGCCCACATTTAGAGTCTCCATGTCACTGTTAATTACTCGTCCCATGAACGGGCTGGGAAGCGTAGTTCTAAATAGATGTTCTGCGGCCCCAGCTCAAAGGGGCACGGGGAGGCGAGCACAGCCTATTCCTGTACGTCGCCCCGCACCCCTTTCAGCTGGGCCGAGGATCTCTAAGAACATCTATTTCCAACTCCCCGCAAGGTCCCCGCTAACGAAGCTAGATTAGAGACCTGGACAAGCACAAGAGATCAGCCCCTGTAAACAGGGGCCCCGCCGTCGGCTGGTGATTACCTCCAGGAGTGGGCTCTCGGGTTCAGCGAAGGGTCAACTTCGGGTTCAGCGAGGGGTCAAATGCGTCTCTCCGACTACCCGGTCAGTTAAAGGAGGACAGGGGTGGGGGTGGTTGTGGTGAGGATGGGATGGGGGGAGGGGGCTACAGGCTACACGTTGAGGCTTTTGTGTGCCGGTCGAGACGAAGGCCGTTAAGGAGCTTTGGCTCCGCCGACCCCGGCGCTAAAAGACATCCGCTCTTACGTCGTTGCCGGGTAACCCTCGCCCCGGTCAGCCACTCCACCATCCAAACGACGGGACGCGGGCCTGCACGGACCCACCCCAACGGGAAGACGGGAGCGACGCTCCGAGCACGTGCGCTGTCAGAGGGGAGAAGCCAGCGCCACCGAGTCCTCCCTCCCTGTGTGACAAATATGTCTGCTGACAGGGGAAATGGTGGTGTGATTAGGCCGCAGCCACGTCCATGTGGTGCCTGCAGCACCCACACATCATCGGCTCAAACTCAATTAGTAACAGCCCCCTCACCGCCCACCCTGTTCTTCTCTGTTCTCCTCTTGCCTCCTGCTCTCCTCGCTGTGGTTATCGCTCCCTAACTCCCGTCCTAATCTCCTCTCTCCCACATTCCCGTCGCTGTCTCTCCGTGCCCGTCTCTCCGTACCCGTCTCTCCGTACCCGTCTCTCCGTACCCGTCTCTCCGTACCCGTCTCTCCGTACCCGTCTCTCCGTACCCGTCTCTCCCTGTGGTTGGCTGAACAGGCTCTCCTCTGGATCTTTGTGAGCTGAACGAGGACCAGAGCCGTGTGGTAGTTGTGCCTCTGGGCGCCGCATCAGGCTCTGGACCCAATGACAGCAGAGCAGCTAGAGATGTGGAAGGGGATCTAATCTCCCCCTGCTGCCACACAAACACACTGGGGCTGGCAAACCCCTCCCAACTCCATGGCCCGGCCCCATTCCCTACCCCAACACTAGGCTTGGTACCCCAGCCTCACCTCCAGCCTTGACCCCCTGCCTGTGGTCCGAGTCCCAGCACCATGTCCCAGCTTCAGCCCTCCTAGGACTACCGCGTGGAGCAGTCATCAGCTACTAACTCATTTTACCATTCGTTGGCAATATCCTGTTACCCTGGAACGCCCAAGTCATCTCTTGCCACCGTATCAAATCCACTAACAGTGTCTTTATGTCTGTCTCCTTCCTTCCTTCCTTCCTTCCTTCCTTCCTTCCTTTGCTCCCTCCATCATTTCCTTCCATTTCTCGTTCACTCTTTCCTTCATTTATAATTTAGGGTTTCAGGGCAAAGTCTTCTGGTCCACGTCTGTCAATTCGCCTTTTGGCCAAAGACTAACAAAGCTATCCTCTTCTTATCGGATCCTATTTTACGAAGGACTCTCGCAAAGACTCTTGAGACTGGGCCCGTGTGGCTGGACTGTCTGATATCGGGGGCCTGGTATTGACTGTGGTGTCGCCTTCCTTCAGGAGCTCGATGGCTCTCTGCATTGCCTGTCCTGTCTGCAGGACACTGGACACCACTATCGGGGGCTGAAGCTGCTGAGGCTGGGGTTAAGGTAGGTCTGGCCCAGTTCAAGTTGCACATAAACATCCCCCCTCCCCTCCATCCCCAACCCCCAACCAACCCCCCCCCCCCCCCCCCCCCCACCGCACCCCTCACCCCACCCCTCTACTTATACTGCAGGGGTTTTGTTCCTGGAGGGTTTAAATCCTAAAAGGATTCCACTCTGATTGGAATTGTGTGATGGCGGAGGATGATCACTCCAAACAATGCGGCGGCAGGATAAACAAACACAGACGGGGACACGAGGGGCTGGCGAGCCCGCCCGCACCGGGCCGGAGGGGATGTGATCTGTTGTGATCTGGGATCAGTGTGTTCTTTCACTCCGGCATAAATGCATCAGTGACGCCATCGGAGACTCTAGTGTGTCAACAGCGGCGGTTTTCCCTTTTGTTCGGTCAAACCGGTGCAAATATTCGGAGACGACTTGTCTGTTCGTTCTATCGAGCAGTGCCCCGTGTGTGTGTGTGTGTGTGTGTGTGTGTGTGTGTGTGTGTCACACGTCTCCCTCGCAGTCCAAATCGGCCTGTTGAGCAGTCTCAGTGTAATGGCAGTAAGTGATGATGTCGCCCCAACAGCCACAGACCTAATGAGGCTGGCGAGGCTACGGAGGCAGGAGGCCAATCGGATGTTTCCGCACATTGCACACGCCTGCCTGGCCAGGACCGTCAGGAAACGCTGTGGAGAACTGGATATCAGCGAGGAATTCTTCAGTTCACTGTTACGTGTATACACCAAAAGTAACGTGCCCAATTATGAGTTTTGTCATCTTTTTTCCTTGACAGACAGCGGGAAATTGTACTGAATCCCAGAAATATACCTGAATGGATTTCAAACACACCAGTTGGTTTCAATCTTAACTCAAATAGCCTGACAGTTGACTAAGCTGAGTTTAGACCCGTTAAGGCCCGCAGTGGCACTAGACAGAGGTACGGCTGGGATACTCACCCATGCTGTTGGTGGAGCTGCACCACATTAGAAGGCAGCCGGTGCACACGATGTTCAGCATTCCAAACAGCAGGATCCTCCACGACTAAAACACACACACACACACACACACACACACACACACACACACACACACACACACAGCAGGAAACAAAAGCAACGTTTAACGAGCACTAAGAGCAGTCTTAACAATATATATCACATTGAAAACGCACAGATTAAAGAGGGCAGTAGAGGGAAGCAGCCTGTGCTGTCTGACTAGAGACTTTAAGGTAGGCGGTGTGCACGTCCCAACGACGGGTGGCTCAGTGTGTAGTTTGTGCTGCATCCGAACGCGCTGGCCATGCTCTGTGTGTGTGTGTGTGTGTGTGTGTGTGTGTGTGTGTGTGTGTGTGTGTGCTTTTAACTCTAGGGTCCAGGCTGCACACTGCCTGGCCTGTCACTTCATGTAGTTGTCAGGGCACATCGTTGGGAGTGCTGTGAAATCTACAATTACTGCAGTGGCCCGTGTTATGACAGCACTACGGCGGCTGGTGATAGTACTAGCTCGCGACAGCGACGGGAGCGGAAGAGTCTGTGTGTGTGTGTGTGTGTGTGTGTGTGTGTGTGTGTGTGTGTGTGTGTGTGTGTGTGTGTGTGTGTGTGTGGGGAGCGCGGAAGCTTCAGGGCCCGCCGGCAGAACCCCGAGTGTGTGTGTGCAAACAGAGTGACAGCCCGCTGCCCAACACAGCCCCCAACCCCCAACAAGGAACACACACACACACACACACACACACACACACACACACACACACACACACACACACACACACACACACACACACAATATCTCTAGGGAAAGAGAGATGAGACTCACTGGTGGGGCGCTGCCACCCTCTGGTTAAAAACGTAACTGCAGGTCAAAATGGCCGTCTCGGCCCGGAGGCAGTTCTAAAGACAACAAGCCTTATTGTTTGACATTGGAGTGAGAGTCCTTACAGGCTCCCATGGAAGGCAGTACAACTGGCTAAAATCGCGTTTCTACAGCAGACGCCATCTACACTATGAATGTGTTTGCTTTCCCTGGCAACGTGCCTTGACCTCCCCCTTCCATTTATTTTATTGGGGAATTTATGGAAAGGTGGATGGGAAAAGAAGGATTACAGCTAGTGATATAATGATATTATGGCATTTAAAACAGCTATCATCAGACAGGTTGAACGATTGATCTAAACGACTGGGCCAGTGTCCTTAACTCAATATAATTTTTTTAAAGTTGCGATGTTCTTGGTCGTATGTAAAATAAGGATTACCTGTACATTAAGATACAGTTGTACAACATCACTTGACTCATATCGGTATTGGCTAATGGTGCAAAATAAAAACGATGAAATCGATGCACTGTTAACTGCCAACACTAACTTCTAGACATGAGCCATTAGCCTGAGCCAGGCCTTGTCTAAACAGTCAGCCGTTCATCTAGGAGTCCTTTTCTCCCCGTGACAACGCTTTCCCCTCTCCACCACCTCGCGACTCCACTCATCTCTCGCCTGCCCACAAGCCCTTCCCACATCCAATCGCCCCTCCGTTGGCAGATGGACCGCTGGGTGCCCCAAAGCAGCTTATCCCTGGCGGCAGGTCACCAACAAACAAGCTGTGGAACAATCATTGGCCCTGCGCGCCTCCCCTAAGCTGACCCGCAGGACCCCTCCCTCACTGGCCTGGCCCCCCTATCACGCCCCTTCCTGGTCAACACTCACACTGCAGCTCCCTGAAACCGGCCTCCCCTCCCCAGCTCCAGTTCCCTCTGAGTGCACCATCCAGCCCGCTGGAGGTATGGCTGTCCTCTGTGACAGGGCCTAGCTTCCTCTTATGGTCACCAGTCATCCGTCTTAGTGGCTCCTCGGGAGACAGGCTAACCAACAAACCGCCAGTGAAGGGTGAAAGGCTAGGCCACGCACAGATCAAGCCCATGGAAGAGGGGATTGAACTCTGGTCAGCGAGATCGTTGAGTCCCCCCCCCCCCCCTGCCTCCACTACACAGTAACAGTAAAGACCTTTGCGTCGCGCCATTTGTGTCTTTACATCCCTTATGTGGAAAAGATAACTTTGTTATTTGTTGGGCTACATCTGGCGCCGTCAGATGAGAGATAAAGCATCAAACTCCCCCGCCCCCTTTCCATGAGATGGCTGTTGATGAATGTCCAACAATATACCCAGTTACCAAACGTAGCCTTGGAATTATTATTATTATTATGATGATTAAGAAGAAGAAGAAGAAGAAGAAGAAGAAGAAGAAGAAGAAGAAGAAGAAGAAGAAGAAGAAGAAGAAGAAGAAGAAGAAGAAGAAGAAGAAGAAGAAGAAGAAGAAGAAGAAGAAGAAGAAGAAGAAGAAGAAGCTCTATTATAGCAAGACATTTCTCACCCTTGTGATGGAGGAATAATTATGTGAGAAATCTCTTCACACACACAGACTCAAGTGTGAAGGGTGTCTTACGCATCTTCCAAGGCAGGGAAGCAGGCACAAGAGCGGATGCAGATGTGTGCTAAGCTCATGTCAACTACGTTAAATCTTTAATCTGTAGCTGTGATCAGAATTCTATTTTGATAAACTCAACGCCGATGTACACACAGAGTGGATTAGGCTCCACCCCCACCCTTCAGAACACACTCAAACACACAGTGCTCATATCCCTGTACGTCAAAGCATCCTTCCAAGTACATTAACACAAGTAGATTATGCTGGGGGACGGGACGGGACGGGACGGGACTGGACTGAACAACTGGTCCCCACGGATACACTAGTGTACTATAATCGCTGTGCCAGAAACATATTTTTGTATGATGGAAGAAGAAAATGAAAAAGAAGCAGAAGATGACTCACAAAATAGTTGTTTGGAAACTTCCTAAAGAACCCTGTGCTAGGATGCTGCTCGGGCACAAAACACACACACACACACACACACACACACACACACACACACACACACACACACGCATGCACCAAAGAAAACATAAACGCACTACTTACTCTTCTATCTGAGGTAACCAAGCGGAACTCTTGGGAGAGTTTTCCAAACATGGATCTGTGAGTCTTGCGGAATGGGTGAATAGTCCCCTGTGGGTGAAACAGTCAGCCATAAATGGAAGTGATAGAATATACGTGTAAACATTACTCATCAAACCATAACTAAGGTGGTCCTGCCAAGCAAATCAATGTAAAACGTGACATGTTCTGCACAGACATCCCAAACAACCCCAGACAAATATGTGCTATTACGATTCTGCTTAACCAGTGGTGGGCCAGATGATCCTTTGTTGGTTCAAATCTTACCCAACACTGACACCTAGTGGTGCCTTACTGTATTGGTGCTGGCTCCCAATTCAATATTGAGACACCGGCTGTGTTCGGAATCGCCAACTATGCATACTTAACATTATGAATTTGACCTAAAATGAGTAGGCCGTATGCCAACATTACATAGTATGTGAAATTTGAGTATGGAAAAAGTTCCCGGGTGACATACTCAAATTTGGGGAAATGTTGAGTACCCGAGAGAGGTTACTAGACGATGCTTCACGCCCCAAAATGCAAATCGGCAATTTTCTTCTTGTTTTGACAGCGTTACAAAAATGCGGGGTTTTGGTCACGTGTTCCAGTTGAGTATACTAACAATATAATCCAATCTTTGTAAAAAGTAGTATTCTAGATTTCGGTTTAAGTAGTCGTCATGCAGTATGCACTCATTGAGTGTGTAGTAGATAGTATTTGAGTAGGCAATTCCGAACACAGCCACTGACTGACAGCCTGCTGACAATGGAGGCTCAAATTGGCCAAAAATAACCAAAAAACAAACATATAACATTGTAGGAACAATCCTCTCCCTCCCTTTACAAATAGACTCACCAAAATGTAGGTGTCCGTTTCTTGCTTCTTCCTGTGCATTGGGACATCTGTAAAGAATCAGAATCAGGTTTAGTGCCAAGTAGGTTAACTATCGACCAGAATCCTTCCACGCCTCAGGGTCCCAGAGGTGTACAGGTCCTGGAGGGATGGCAGATTGCAGCCAATCACCTTCTAAGTTAAGTGATAGACACCCTGAAGTCTACCCCTGGTACCCCTAGCAGTAGCACAGCGTACCAGATGATGGTGATGAAGGAGGTGAGAATGATGTAGAGCTGCATTATGTTATGGAAGATGTAACTTCTTCAGCTGCTCTGTACATAGCTTTATACTTTTAGTTGTGATGACCGATTTAGAAAATAAAAGATGTGTCTACTCTAGACAGTGGGGCTGTTCCAGACTGTCCTTGTCATAGGAGAGTCAGACGGTATCACAAGATGTGCTGTGGGGCAGCAAATAGCTGTTTATATTCGTATCCAAGCCCAATCAAGGTTAATAACTAAGGCCGAAACCCAGGACATTGCCGCATGGCAACAAACCGGGTATTTTTTTGTTGTTGCAAATTTCAAACTACACACTTCACAAACATTAAACACACCATTCAACTGATTCAATGTCTATTTACCTAACCGAAGAGATATTTTCCTACAGCACTGAGGTTAAGAATAATAGATAGCTAACGTTAACTAAAGTTAACTTTACGTTTTGAAGAAGACTCGAACACATAACCATCGCGACTTCAAAATAATTGTCTACTGCTATGAGTCACTAAACCAGTTGAAGCGTTTTAATCAAATATAATAGTTGAATGATGTGCTAACATTGTGGTCAACAATATGTTAAATATAGGCGAACTATGGACGTTACACTACCGTTGTAAAATTATCAGTGACGTTTTAAGCCAGACGATGTTTTGAATTCCACATGTTTGAAATTTAAGAAGGATAATATACAGGCCTACAGTAGTAGATTTGTAGGCCAAACATGTTATGTCTATCTTGCATAAATCAAATATTTTCATGCAACTCTACTAATTGTTTCTTGATGATAAATATGAGTGGAGCTGGGTGAGCTTGAACAACCATTCTCAATGTGACAACCCTTTCGTTTCCCTTTTGTGACTACCTGGTAGCATATATGCTTTTTTATTTCTAAAATCCAACCT
Organism: Galaxias olidus; assembly: GCA_026901105.3. NCBI lineage: Eukaryota > Metazoa > Chordata > Actinopteri > Galaxiiformes > Galaxiidae > Galaxias > Galaxias olidus. Next base: position 196,106 of record JAPMUY010004701.1, read on the forward strand.
TGGTAATGAAGTAGCCTAATCTTTTTCACCTGACCACATGTCGATGAGATCAAGCCAGCCAGTGGGACACATTTGTTGATAAATTACGTAATTTTGCATTGAACTGGATGAACCTATGATGTAGATGAGAGGCCCACCGGAAGTCATCGTCATCTTTAAATAGTCAGAGCTCCAGTTAACAACTGAGTTTAGCAAAACATTTAGTTTGAGGCCAGATTACTAAATAACCTACCATCAATAACTGAGTATTTGTTTGCTAACGTTATGTGCGCTAGCGCCTGACACTAGTAGTACTGGTTGCTTTGAATTTGCTACTGCTAGCTTGTTAGCATAACAAACCTGTATCCTTTATGTTGATGACGTCTACCGCTACCATGTCAGGTTTATCAAGCGGCACCACTTTCCTCTCTGTCACCCCGGATGGCACCACGTCAGGTTTGGTGCCAAATTTCCTCGGGTAATAGTCCCCAACATTGTGATACACAAGTCCCGAGGAGGACGTGGACATACCATCCATCGCCATTTTGGAATTCCGGTTAAACTGGAGTGGATTAATACGGCGCGTAGTGCGTGCGAAAAAACACAGATCTACAAACCATCGGCAACTTTTCAGTTGTTTGAAGTGGATCTCAGTTTTTGCATTGAGACTGTCCAACTAGTTTTATATTCGAAGTTTGCGCCACAGTGTATAACGGAAAGAGAGTAGGGATAAACCGATCCAAATGGGATTCGCTTACAAAATAGTTGTCGTTTGCCGGGATGAGCCCGCAGGTTCAGACTTTTATTTTTTTTGAGGTTGAAAACATACAATGTAGGTGCAGTTATTGTTTATTTATTTATTTTAGTATTGAACAATGGTGAGCGTTTACATGGCATTATGTAAAGTGTATAATCGATGAAAAATTAAAGAAGACAAGACGATAGTCAAGCATCAAAAGTGTCATAAGTTTTACCAGTAGCTGCACTTTTTTGTCATATTCAAACTTGTTTTGCATGTAATGTATATATTTAAAAGAGCCTACCAAATAAATACAACCAATCAGGCTTTTTAAGGCTGCTGTCAAACATTTTACGTAGCCTATAGAAAGGATTGATTGGCTTTACATAAAGGAAGACATTTTTTCACGGAAACAATTCTTTGAATTATAAGAAAATACAGATAGGAATACATATATTAAATACAAATTAATATAGATCAATGCACATTGTCTGCAGAGGATAACTTGCGTCACAACTTAATTTTTCAACTCGTCTACCTGCGGCTCGTCTGCTATTGGCTCGTTGGTTGGATATATTTTGTGCACTCTTCTGTAGACCCAGCAGGTTGCAAATTCTGCCTGTTCCCCATCAGCCAGGGAGAGTAACAGACCTGTCTTCCGACAAGAAATAAAATAAAATTAAAAAGCTGATTAATTAGTCCAATTTGGTTCTTATTCGTCTGGTCACATAACGATTTGGTTTATCGGCATTCACCGAATCGATCAACTGTTTCATGCACTTACACTTCAAACTTAAATTAAGTAAAAAAGTTAAATGTTGCAACAATGCCTTATGCCTACTGGTGATTTTCTTTAAACTATCACACGAACGGTTTACAGTGTCAGACCTAACAACTGTCTTCGTGCTGATGTGTGGGCATCTCTTTCAAAGCAAAACGTATTGCTTTTTAACAATGTGTCGTATCTACAAGAGGAGGGAAAGGAATGAGTGGAAGGATTACATGCCTGTCTCAGTCCTGTGGTGACAAGCCAAGTGTGAAGAGATCCCTCTCTGTTTTGTTTACTTATTTATATTGCTGTGAATAGTCCCATTGTTTAGAAATACTTAATCAACTGACACGGGATAATGGGAATGAGGCGGCTGTGTTTGCTTTCAGCATTCTGAAACTATAGGCATTGGGGCCCCTTGGGGTAACCAGAATTCCCGGGTGAACTTGTACAGTATTGCATGTCGTCCTGCAGTTCTGTTGCCTATGATATTATACTCCATATGGCCTTTCTGAGGACTTTGGTCAACATCTGGGCTATTTTAAATACAATCTCCTAACTCCGGACTGCCTTATAATTAACTGCAAGGTCTGGGTAGACGGAACGATGTCAAAGGTTCGTGTACTTTACAAACAACCATAGACTCACTGTGTGCATGTGTTGATGTGTGCACTAAATGTGTGTTCTGTGTTGGTTCACTTTTCTGATTACAAGCAATGGAAAGAATTTAAAAGATGTGCAAACTATGATGACCATCTATTTCCTCCCACGTTCTCCTTCCATCACGCTCCTTTCACCCTTTCCTACCTCCTTCACCCTCTCGTGACTCTCTCTCCCTCCTTCACTCTCTCTCTCCCTACCAATGACTCTATCCCTCCCTCCCTCACTCTCTCCCTCCTAATGACTCTCTATCCCTCCCTCACTCTATCCCTCCCTCACTCTCTCTCTCCCTCCTAATGACTCTATCCCTCCCTCCCTCCCTCTCTCCCTCCCTTATAACGACTCTCTCTCTCCCTCTTAATGACTCTCCCTCCCTCCAATAGTGTGCTCTGTCAGCGCTCATGAATAGCCCCCTCACCCCTAGAGAGAGCTGCAGTCAGTCCCGGCCATCTGGTGGACATTGTACACAAATCTCCCCACCAATCAGTTTCACGCACAAGAAACCAGGCCTTCCTCCCACCAGGAAACCCGCGATGTCATACTAACTAGGAGGGGTCAGCCTCTGCTTCCTACAACTTCCCCACACCCACATAAATACATACCCTCCCTCATTCCTCACTGCCGTGCTCCCACACAGTAGACTCTTACTGAGCACCGAGGCGCATGGACGCCCAGATGCAGAAAAAATAGGATACCTGTCGACAAACACAGGAGCGAGAAACCTTAGAGCTTGAAAAACGTGTAAGCTTTGAGTACCCCTCAATCTGCCATGATGAACACACCGTTGATTTCCAACGTCCAGTGCAAGTTACAGATTGCTAAAAACATTAAGGATGAGGACAAACTGTACAAGTACAAAGGAGTCTTATACCCAACTATTATGTGTCCAGAGGACCACCTGAAAGCTTTGGAGAGTGTGGAGGCTCGGGAGGATGATGTAATGCTAGTGGCATATCCTAAATGTGGTGAGTTGGTACTATTGGAAGTACATAAGTAGCAGTAGTGTTTGTACAAAATGTACCATTGATATGAATAATGAATGAAATAGCATAATATTACATGAGTACTTAACGAAAGAGAAAAAGCATTACTAGAGATCCGCATTCTATGTCGAAAACATCTTAGGCAGAGCAAAGTTGAAGTGATTTGATGAAAAACGTATTCATGAATCTCGAAAAACTGGAAAGTTACCTGATGCAAAATTCAGAAGCATCAGCAGCCTAGGCTTGGGAAATTTTACATTATCATATTGTACTTCAAAGCATCGCCCACATATATACAGTATATTGTATATATAAATATATATATATTTATTGTACACTATATATAGATTGAGAGAGAGAGAGAGAGATCACGTTATTTCTTTTGCTCTTTCAGCAACTGTAAAATGAAAAGTCTTAATCGTTCGAAAAATATGAAATGTTCTGAATCTTTAATAGCAACAGTATGAATGTGGTTTGATGGTAGTGCTGACTTCATAGCATTAGAATTCTGTCAATGTTTTCTATAGACAAACAAACTGTTAAAAGAAATTCTTGAGTAAATTAGTTCTTAATCTTTTCAAACAGTGCGAACTGTGGTTTTAAGTGTCCAAATAAAGCCACTACTTGGTATGTGTGTCCTACAGGTTTCAACTGGATGGTTGGGGTACTTCAGAAGATCATGGCAGCAACAACTGGTGTTCAAGTACAATCCCGCATGCCCCCATTGATAGAGTTCTATGGACCAGAGATGCTGAAGGTGGGCATGTGTGTTTTTAGGTGTGTATGTTTGTATGGGTGCGCATATATGAAAATGTGTGCATGCACTGCACATGTGAGAGCTTATGTGAGAGCTTAAGTTGTGCCTACCTGCCTGTCGGTTATATGCCCACATATGTTCAAGTGTTAGGGGTGTACTTGCATGTTTCTCCAAACCCACAGAACGTGCTGCAGCCCTCTGGACATATCTCTATAGCTCTATACTGTAATGTTTATGGGGCGTTTTTTGTGTTCCATTGGGCAACACATTGTATGGGTGTGGAGAAAGGGATAAGAAAGTTGTCTGTTGCATAACAGTGTGGTCCGCATGCAGGAGATCCATGTGTGGTGTGTTCACAGACATGAACACGTGAGGGAGTGAGTGAGTGAGTGAGTGAGTGAGTGAGTGAGTGAGTGAGTGAGTGAGTGAGTGAGTGAGTAAGCGAGCGAGTGAGCACAGGGCAACATCATCATCATCTTCATCCGCTTTGTCCGGGGTCGGGTCGCGGAGGTAGCTGTTCCAGCAGGGCATCCCAAACTTCCCTTTCCCGGGCCACATTAACCAGCTCTGACTGGGGGATTCCAAGGCGTTCCCAGGCCAGTGTGGAGATATAATCCCTCCACCTGGTCCTAGGTCTGCCCGCGGCCTCCGCCCAGCTGGACTTGCCTGGAACACCTCCCTAGGGAGGCGGCCAGGTGGCATCCTTACTAGATGCCTGAACCACCTCAACTGGCTCCTTTCTACGCAAAGAAGCAGCAGCTCTACTCCGAGTCCCTCACGAATGGCTGAACTTCTCACCCTATCCCTAAGGGAGATGCCAGCCACCCTCCGGAGGAAACTCATTTCCGCCGCTTGTATCCGCGATCTCGTTCTTTCGGTCATGACCCACCCTTCATGACCATAGGTGAGAGTAGGAACGAAGATAGACCGGTAGATTGAGAGCTTTGCCTTCTGGCTCAGCTCTCTCTTCGTCACAACGGTGCGATAGAGCAACTGCAACACCGCACCCGCTGCTCCAATTCTCCGGCCCATCTCTCGTTCCATTTTCCCCTCACTCGAGAACAAGACCCCGAGATACTTGAACTCCTTCACTTGGGGTAAAGACTCATTCCCTACTTGGAGTAGACAATCCATCGGTTTCCTGCTGAGAACCATGGCCTCAGATTTGGAGGTGCTGATCCTCATCCCAGCCGGTTCACACTCGGCTGCGAACCGATCCAATGAGTGCTGCAGGTCGCAGACTGATGATGCCATCAGGACCACATCATCTGCAAAAAGCAGTGATGCAATCCTCTGCCCACCAACCCGCAGCCCCCCTCCCCCGCGGCTACGCCGTGAGATCCTGTCCATGAATACCACAAACAGGATAGGTGACAAAGCGCAGCCTTGGAGGAGGCCAACCCTCACCGGAAACGAGTCCGACTTACTGCTGAAGACCCGGACACAGCTCTCGCTTTGGGAGTACAGAGATTGGATGGCCCTAAGTAGAGACCCCCTCACCCCATACTCTCGCAGCACCTCCCACAGTATCTCCCGGGGAACCCGATCATACGCCTTCTCCAAATCCACAAAACACCTGTAGACCACATTGTCATACTCCCAGGCCCCCTCAAAGATCCTTGCGAGGGTAAAAAGCTGGTCCATTGTTCCACGGCCAGGCCGGAAACCGCATTGTTCCTCCTCAATCCGAGGTTCGACTATCGGTCGAACCCTCCTTTCCAGCACCCTGGAGTATACTTTCCCGGGGAGGCTGAGTAATGTGATGCCTCTGTAGTTGGCACACACTCTCCGGTCCCCCTTTTTGAACAGGGGAACCACCACCCCGGTCTGCCACTCCTTAGGTACTGTCCCCGACTTCCACGCAATGTTGATAAGACGTGTCATCCATGACAGTCCCTCAACACCCAGAGCCTTCAGCATTTCTGGGCGGATCTCATCAACCCCTCGGGCTTTGCCACTGTGGAGTTGTTTGACTACCTCAGTGACCTCCGCCAGGGAGATTGATGCTGATCCCCCATCATCCTCCAGCTCTGTCTCTACTATATAGGGTGGGTTTGTCGGGTTCAGGAGTTCCTCAAAGTGTTCCTTCCACCTCCCAATCACCTTGTCAGTTGAGGTCAACAACGTCCCATCCTTACTGTATACAGCTTGGATGGTTCCCTGCTTTCCCCTCCTGAGGTGTCGGATGGTCTTCCAGAACCGCTTTGGTGCCAGCCGAAAGTCCTTCTCCATGGTTTCTCCGAACTCCTCCCACACCCGCTGCTTTGCCTCTGCCACGCCCGAGGCTGCAGTCCTTCGGGCCTGTCGGTACCTTGCAACTGCCTCCGGAGTCTCCCGGGATAGCATGTCCCGGAAGGCCTCCTTCTTCAATCGGACGGCTCCCCTGACCACCGGTGTCCACCAGGATGTTCGAGGGTTACCGCCCCTTGAGGCACCTAAGACTTTGAGACCACAGCTCTCAGATGCAGCTTTAGCAATGGAGGCTTTGAACATCGCCCACTCCGGTTCAATGCCCCCAGCCTCCACAGGGATGCCAGAGAAGCCCCGCCGGAGGTGTGAGTTGAAGGCCTCCCGGACCGGGGACTCCTCCAGACGTTCCCAGTTCACCCGCACTACACGTTTGGGCTTACCAGGTCTGTCCAGAGGCTTCCCCCGCCACCTGACCCAACTCACCACCAGATGGTGATCAGTTGACAGCTCTGCCCCCCTCTTCACCCGAGTGTCCAAAACATATGGCCTCAGGTCCGATGATACGATAACAAAATCGATCATCGACCTTCTGCCTAGGGTGCTCTGGTACCAGGTACACTTATGAGCATCCTTATGTTCGAACATGGTGTTTGTTATGGCCATTCCATGACTAGCACAGAAGTCCAATAACAAGCCACCACTCAGGTTCAGATCAGGGAGGCCGTTCCTCCCAATCACGCCTCTCCAAGTGTCTCCATCATTGCCCACATGTGCGTTGAAGTCCCCCAGCAAGACTACAGAGTCCCCCTCAGGAGCCCCATACAAGGCTCCATCCAGGGTCTCCAAAAAGGCCGAATACTCCGAACTGCTGTTCGGTGCATAGGCACAGACAACAGTCAGAGTCCCCCCCCCCCCATGACCCGCAGGCGTAGGGAGGCGACCCTCTCGTCCACTGGGGTGAACTCCAACATAGAGGCACTTAGCCGGGGACTTGTGAGTATCCCCACACCAGCCTTGCGCCTCTCACCCTGGGGAGCTCCGGAGAAGAATAGAGTCCAACCCCTATCCAGAAGTGAGGTTCCAGAGCCGAGGCTGTGCGTAGAGGTAAGCCCCACCAGATCCAGCTGGTAGCGCTCCACCTCCCGCACAAGCTCCGGCTCCTTCCCTCCCAGAGAGGTGACGTTCCACGTCCCCAAAGCCAGCCTCTGCCACCCGGGTCCGATCCGTCAAAAACCTCTGCCTTCACTGCCACCTTTCTGGCAGCGCACCCAACCCCCTTGGTGTTTCCCGCGGGTGGTGAGCCCACGGGACAGAGAAGGAGAGATGTTGGTGTTGTCCACGTTGCTTTTTCGGGCTATGCCCGGCCGGGCTCCGTGGCAAGCCCGGCCACCAGGCGCTCGCTGACGGGTCCTCCTCCTGGGCCTGGCTCCAGAAGGGGACCCCGGGCTTCCTCCGGGCCGGGTATCATCCTCTCTTATAGTTTTATCCATGAGGGTTTTTGAACCATTCTTAGTCCGGCCCCTCACCCGAGACCAATTTGACAACACAGCCCCCAGGTTCAGAGGGACACACAAACCTCTCCACCACGATAAGGTGATGGTTCCCGGAGAGGCAGGGCAACACGTTTTTGTTAAATGATTACCCGCTGTATGGATACGGTCATTTGCTCTGTGTTCTTCTCTTCTCTGGGCCCCGTCGTTAGCAGCCATTTTCCAGGCTCACTGGTCTCTGGCACATGCATCCGGTCAGCCAGCACCATGCCTTATCGAGAACCACGCGGTGTCTGACTGAAATGGTTGCTTTCTGTGCATTCTCATTATTAACTGCGAAGATACTTGGGTTCTGTCTTCAAAAAATCCATGAACAGTACATGTAACTCACAAAACAGTCTCTTCCATCTTTTCTTTGATGATGTCAAAACAGACAAGGGAGGGGGGGGTGAAAGACTTTTGTTATCGTGGTTTCTTTGCTTACTGACACTGGTTCCAAGTGGTTATTGTGTGGGAAATAAAGAACTATGCAAGTATTGTATGTACTGTAACATTTGATGAGCTGACTGTTGGTGTCGTCCTCTACCAGGTCGTAAATGAAGCACCGTCTCCAAGGTTCCTGGGGACTCACATGCATCCTGATAACATCCCTGCTTCCTTCTTTGATAAGAAAACAAAGGTTTGTACTATTAATGATGCGGTCCTGGAATATCATAACACTGTCTTGTGTCTTGTGTATTTTAATACAAGTATGTAACCACTTTCACATTGTTCATAATTTTTTAAGTATAAAATTAAGAATTTGATGGACAGTACTGTTACACATGTAGTTTTAAAGAATTGGAAATGTGGGATTGTGCCATATAAACCTTGATTTGTTTTTACGAAAGCATAGTCATTGCAAAATGACAGTATGATCAGACTTCTGCCTGTTTCCCATACATTGTCAGCACTTCGTCCTCTGCTTAAAGCAAAAATTATTTCCATAACCATTGTGAACATCAATCAACATGCAGTTACGTAACAGAGCGAGAACTTCCAGCACAATCTGTTCTCTGCCTCTCCATATGCAGAGTAAATAGAAAATGCAATGGCGAAACGGCAAATAAAAGCAAAGCTAAGCCATTAGCATCAAAACCAACTGCATTAATCCCGCTGTAACATTATTACGTGGGATGGATCAGATGACCAGCACAACTCAGACTTAATATTGTTTAATTCGACTGGATAAACAATAATAAAGGCAATACAAGCAAATAAGCACACGCAAACACACATACACATACTCAAGATAATTGAAGCACTGACATTCTGGACAATGTTCTACAGACATGAGGAGCTTTCAGGGATAAACTCAAAGATTGCCAAGACTGACTCGTATATTGGTCTCGGAGTGGGTCCCAACGTTTTCGCATCAATCCCCCCCACCCCCTCTCTTTCTTTTGTTGCATGTGACCAGATGCTGGTGATACTGAGGAACCCCAAAGATACCGTTGTGTCTTTCTACCACTTCTCCAACCACAATCCAGTCATACCCTCAGCCCAATCCTGGGACACATTCTTCTCCAAGTTCATGAATGGAGATGGTATGGAGCACAAATTGTAGTTAAAAAAAAAAAAAATCCAATGTATGTCTCCTAATGTTTTTGTTCTGGCTTCTGGAGGAGGGAATTGGCAGGAAACCTAAATGCCAGATGTCTTGAAAGTTCTTAGCCATCCAATTTGCGGTATGTGCAGTATATAAAAGAAACTTGATGTTTGTGAGGAATCCCTTATCCCTGACGAAGCCAACCCAGTGCCTAGTATAGCTTAGCGGGAAGAGCATCAGCCTCACGGGCACTGTCTGTCTTTAGTTGCCTGGGGATCCTACTTTGACCATGTTCTGGCCTGGGAGAAAAGACTGGACGACCCATCTGTCATGATCGTCACCTATGAGCAGCTAAAACAGGTACTCCATTCTGTTTGCCTGCTATAAACCAGCATGCTGATAGTTATTAAGTTGTTTTTATTTGACTTTAACTTACTTTAATGTAATTAAAAACTGTTAAATGTTGCCATTCTATATTCAAAGGTTCTAAAATTACAAAATAATATCCATATGGTGAGGTATTCTTTTGATGCACATGTCTCCACTGTTCAATATTCTGTGCCACAGGATTTGAGTGAGGGCATCAGAAAGATGGCTGAATTCTTCTGCTTTAGTCTAAGCGAGGAGCAAGTTCGAACTATCTCAGAGGACAGCACCTTCAAAGCCATGAAGAACAACTCCAAAGACTCCCACGGCACGCTGGGCAATGTCATCTTCAGGAAAGGTGTGGTGTGTGTGTGTGTGTGTGTGTGTGTGTGTGTGTGTGTGTGTTGGTTGGTTTGTTTGGTCAAAGAGAGCTGCCAAAGTATCAGTAACTATGTGCATGCATGCCAACTTTGTGTGTATAGTTTACAGTTGTACTGCGTGGGTAAGACGAGTTAAAAAATCGGAGAAAAAAAACTAGGGATCAATAGTTTATTCTGCACTGCATTGTAAACCTTGAGTAACCCTCAAAAAGCTATAGAAAAAAAAAACTAGGGATCAATAGTTTATTCTGCACTACATTGTAAACCTTGAGTAACCCTGAAACTATACCTTTGGTCATTCACGTGGGAATGGGACCTCTGTTGGGCGTACAGGTAGAACTGCATCACTCCTGCTATGCAAACAGGTGTCAAAAATTACAGTGCTCTTGTTGGTCTGTCATCGATTCACTTGTCTTTCCCCCCTTAGGTCAGGGTGTGGTATAAATGGCTCCAATAGGGCATTTTTTTTGTGTTTTTGCTGTTGGTGTGTGTGTGTCGCACATGTGTGTATGTGCCTGTGGAGTAACGCTTGAACAATGTTAGGTTTTTGGTTCAGATGCATCTGTTAAAGTAAGGAAAACTGTATCTTGGTGATGAATTTGTAAACACAATGCTCTATAATAATTTTTCGCATTAAAACATTTGTGCATGAAACATACTGCAAGCACATGAAACATATTTCAAACACACAAAATGTATACTTTTCAGTCTCTAGCATGTTGTTCTCTCTATGTTAAGGTGAGGTAGGGGACTGGAGGAACCATTTCAGTCCCGAGCAGAGCCAAGAGATGGACTCAGCCTTCCACAAGCATCTGGCCGGGACCAGACTGGGGGACAGGCTAAACTACCACCTACACTGCAATTAAGGACAAAGTTCAGGACAATTAGAAGTGAGAGGGCCAGAATAGATAAAAGTAAGGGAAGAAAATAGGAAGGCAAGTGGGAAAATTAAATGTGGAAGGAAGTTCATAGAGGAACAAATAAATAAAAGTAGAAAAATTAAGAATTATCATTCTTCTAAAAGAGAAAAATAAAACTGAGGAAAACTGACTGGAGTAGCACTTTTAGTAGCATTTTAGTATAGGTATGTTAAACTAATTTCTTTCCCAATTATGAAACCGCTTTTTATGTATTTTTTCAGAATAGATTTCTGACACTTCATTTGAAAGGACTAGTTCACTATTTCTGGTGTTCCTGTGGCCAAGGGCTAAGCTTTAAGGCAAAAAGGACCAACCGACTATGCCACTCCATTTGTTGGTTTAAGCGGGAGACACATAATTTAAAAGCTGCAGGTTCCTAACAGTAAGGTAAAGGAGTATGTTGCCAAAACCATAAATGATATGCAATAAGATTTATTTACACAACATAAATCAGCCACTTAAGACAGCCAGCATAAAGTCTAAAATAACTGGATACAAAGTTACAATGACATCAGTCTAGAAGATGCATATCAATTATACAGCGAGGCAAGTTTGGGACAACACGGGTCAAGTGGGGAACTGCTTTCAAAGGTATTTTAGTAGGTTATAAAAATCACAACTCAAGTCGTGCGGGTTACCGTCACGAATGTCAAAGAAAAGTGCTTACCACCAACTGTAAGATAAAAACACTAGTTGCAATTAAAAGTTATAAAGGCATTAATGATCCAATAAAACCGCCTTCTCCCATTCTGCGCCAAATCCCAACTGCCTCCTTTCCTACTTGCCACACCAGGTTATATGGGTAGAAACAGCGCACCTGCAACAGATAATCTATTTAAGACACATTCACAATCAGCCAATAAGCACTAAATCAACACTGCAAAAATGTCAAAATACACACATCCAAATAAAATAAATTGATACAGCTAAAAACACGCATATGAACATGCTTTTAAATATAATAAAAACATGGCTGTTTAAAAGGTGATGCATCTTGTGGCTGTTACATTCCTCTTGACCATGTCTCCTGAAAATGTCTCGACTCATCAATACTGTTTTTGATTAAAAACGTTTTGACTAGGAACCTATGCGTGATATAGTTTCGCGGCAGTGTTTTTGCGTTAGAAGTCTCTCTCGCTAAACTATCAAATATGTTTTAACGATAAACAATAATTTTAATATTTAGCTGTGCTATTTAAGCACGCAAAAAAGGCGTCTGAAATTGTTTTACTTTATTGTGAAACTGTGTCATTATCAAACAGTGTTATTGCTATAGACTGAACTTGTTGAATAAAACCTTTTTTATGGCTGATACACTTGAGTACGTTCAATATTTTTGTCAGTTAAGGAACTGGTGGTTACAGGACACGCAACAGCATTATAAAAATAATAATGATTGATTGTATTTGATATAGCTAGTAATACCGTCTTAGTTTGTAGAGAAAAAGTGATGAAAAAGTGCTCTAAGCCCTGTCGTAGCCTATATGTTGTTGCAATGAGAATATGGACCATATTGATATGCACTCTTGAATCATAGACGGCTGTTTGTTGACATCTATTATCTTAATCAATAATTATACAATTTATTATTTTAACTTTTAAAACAATTGTAATAGTTTAATATGGTACATTTCAAACTCCAAGTATGCCTTTTACTAGAGAGGTTTTTTGTAATGTCATGTAGAGCATGTCACCATTCTTTGCGCAAAGAAGTTGGGATGTTGATAAACGTATTAACTTCGCTCTTACCAGTAGGCTTGTAGAATAAGTGACATCCTCTAAACGCGGAAGCGAACAGAAAAGTCCTATCAGAATCAAACAGCTGTATTTTCAGTCTTTCATATCGGGAAAAACAGAACAGGGCAGTCTTTCAAGATACCTCGATGGAGAATATTGGAAAACTAAAGATAGCATCCACAATGAAATATCCATATGCGAAATATTTAAACGAAGCAGGTTTGTACTGTAGTTGCGTCACAGTGTTATTTGTTTTGTTTTTTCATCTCATAATCTCAACACATTGGGTATTGTCTCTCTCTAATATCAATGTACTTGCAATGCTGTATATTAATGCTAGGGACTATTGTGTATTACATTTCACCATTACTGTTTTTGTCAACCCTACGCAGTGTCCAATTTTGACCAAGCGCACATTGGCAAAACCCTATAAAGGCTACCTTTTTATATCATATAAAACTATATTTTCCTGATATCGTGATGACCTATGCCAAATGCACCAGAAAGAAGGGGTCCGTTGAAAACTTGCTTTGTGGTTTCGACCTCACATTGGACCTAACTGTGGGAAGACTGCGTTATGTATTGAAGGTGACATGCGGCCTCATCTCAAAGATCAGGTGCGTTGCACCTCAGTCACCTCTGCTAGTCTTTTCATAACAAACTACTTTTGAACCGATGCCCAGAAAATGCATAGAGGGAACTCCATGAAGGGGAACTACACTATGTTTGCTCTTCTTATTTTTTAACTAACACACCCTGGTGGCACAAACTGTCTTAACATGTCTTGGTCTTCCTCATGTGTCTGTCTGTTCTGGTTTCCCCTTGTGGAAGAATACAGAATCTCCAAATTAGTTTAGCATGTAAGCAGGCTGTAAAGACATTATTTATTCGCTCAGTAAAAACAAAACAGAAAAACAAAAAATTATAAACATATATACGTATATACTGTGCAGGTGAGATTAGAAACCCAAGTGGGCTTATAACAAATACCTCACCTAAAAAGTAATTATCAGACATTAGAATACTGTTAGGTCTAGTTCAAATCATTTAGGGAGGAAAAAATATTATGGACAGTTTGCATATAAAACAAACAGATAGTTTATATACATATAAATAAAAAAAAATTCTCTTATTTATATATATATATATATATACACAGTGCCTTGCAAAAGTATTCACCCCCTTGGCATTTTTCATGTTTTGTTGCCTCAACTTGGAATTAGAATGGATTGTTTGAAGGTTTGCATCATTTTATCCACAGAACATGCCTACAACTTCGAAGATGTGATTTTTTTTTTTTATTGTGAAGCAAACAACAAATAGGACAAAATAACAGAAAACTTCAGCGTGCATAAACATTCACCCCCCTAAGGTCAGTACTTTGTAGAGCCGCCTTTTGCGGCAATTACAGCTGCAAGTCGCTTTGGATAAGTCTCTATGAGCTTGCCACTGGGATTTTTGCCCATTCCTCAAGGCAAAACTGCTCCAGCTCCTTCATGTTGGATGGTTTCCGCTTGTGAACAGCAATCTTCAAGTCTGACCACAGTTTCTCAATTGGATTGAGATCTGGGCTTTGACTAGGCCATTCCAACACATTTAAATGTTTCCCCTTAAACCACGCGAGTGTCGCTTTAGCAGTATGCTTCGGGTCATTGTCCTGCTGGAAGGTGAACCTCCGTCCCAGTCTCAAATCACAGGCAGACTGAAACAGGTTTTGCTCAAGAATATCCCTGTATTTAGCACCATCCATCTGTCCCTCGACTCGAATCAGTTTCCCAGTCCCTGCTGCTGAAAAACATCCCCACAACATGATGCTGCCACCACCATGTTTCACTGTGGGGATGGCGTTCTTGGGGTGATGGGATGTGTTGGGTTTGCGCCAGACATAGCGTTTTCCTTGGTGGCCGAAAAGTTCAATTTTAGTCTCATCTGACCAGAGCACCTTTCTCCATACATTTGGGGAGTCGCCCACATGCCTTTTGGCAAACTCAAAACGTGCCTTCTTATTTTTAACACTAAGTAATGGCATTTTTCTGGCCACTCTTCCATAAAGCCCAGCTCTATGGAGTGTACGGCTTATTGTGGTCCCATGTACAGATACACCAGTCTCTGCTGTGGAACTCTGCAGCTCCTTTAGGGTTACCTTTGGTCTCTGTGCTGCCTCTCTGATTAATGTCCTCCTTGTCCGATCTGTGAGTTTTGGTGTGCGGCCCTCTCTTGGCAGGTTTGTTGTGGTACCATGTTCTTTCCATTTGAAGATGATGGATTTGATGGTGCTCCAGGGGATCATCAAAGATTTGGATATTTTTTTATAACCCAACCCTGACTTGTTTGGAGAGCTCCTTGGTCTTCATGGTGTGATGCCTCTTGCTTAGTGGTGTTGCAGCCTCTGGGACCTTTCAGAAAAGGTGTGTTTATACTGACAGATCATGTCACACTTAGATTACACACAGGTGGACTTAATTTCACTAATTATGTTACTTCTGAAGGTAATTGTTTGCACCAGAACTTTTGAGGGGCTTCATAGAAAAGGGGGTGAATACATATGCACATGCCAATTTCCAGATTTTTATTGAAATTTTTTTTTTTATATATATTTTTCTCATTTCACTTCACCAACTTAGACTATTTTGTGCAGATCCATCACATAAAATTCAGATTAAAAAACATTTAAATTACAGGTTGTAATGTAAAATAAGGAACTAGCCAAGGGGGTGAATACTTTTGCAAGGCACTGTACATATGTATGTATATATGTATATATATATATATATATATATATATATATATATATATATATATATATATGTATGTATATGTATATATATATATATATATATATATATATATATATATATATATATATATATATATATATATATATAAAATGTTTTTTTTGTATGTAATGTAATTGATCATGACACAAGCATTGACAAAGGAAATATAACTTGTTTGTCAATGGACCCTCTTAGACACAACCACTACCTAAGATGAGACTTCTGTCCAAGGACTTTCACAGAATACTTATACCCAGGCAACAATATGTTCCTGGCTTAGTATAAACAGGTGAGAGCCACGAAGGAATTGAGTGAAAACGTCATACATTCAGCCCTTACCAACCGACCAGACATGGTGGTGCCAATCATATTCTCAAATATGATTAAGATGATGTATGTCACTGCAATAACTAAAATGGCAATCAATAAACAATAATAATGCAAATCATTATATAGAAATATGATTATTTCAGCACCGTCACAGGGCCCTACAGCTCCGATGTGGGACCGCCATCGATATGATGCATAAAGAAGAAGGCATAGATGTGATGATAAGACTGATGATTTTGATTTTGAAGCCTTGGCAGCACCTAATAGGCCTGGTCCACTTCGTTAGCCCATAACAACATTTCACATTCAGTTTCTCTGGAGGAGAGGTCAAGCCCTGGCAGTGTAATACTAGCATTAACAATTCAAAACGTTGTGGTCAATGTCCGTAGCGCGGTGAACTCTCACTTTAAAATGCTGCCAATCAAAAGGCTGCTATACACTTCATGTAAATCTGCCTTTATCCATGTATTCATGGAGCTGACAATGGCATCCTGATCTTTGACCACGTCCAGGGAAAACCTGCTGAGCAAGTCAGTGTAACACACACACACACACACACACACACACACACACACACATACACACACACACACCCCTTACTGCTTCACACTGTCCCCATGCAAATATGGTTGGCCATCTCTTTAAAATATGGATTAATGGGCCTGTGTTCATTGTGTAACTTGAGCGGTGTCATGTAAATATGGTGTGTGGTTTATCTGAAGCCATGTGTGATACTTACGGTGAGTGTTGTGTGGTTCTCCTCTCCCTCGTCCTGCAGGTTTGGCTCAGTCTCTGCGGATGACCTGTACTCTACCATTCAAAACAGGGGAAGCTGGTTCAATGCCAAGTTGGCAGCACTGACTCCCACCAGACAGGGTCTCACTGTCCAGGCCCTGGCTACCATGAAGGTGTGTGTATGTGGGTGTGGGTGTTTGCTTTTATTAATCTGCTCTCTCTCACTTGCACCATCTTTATCCAGATTTTGAGGTTAAGTGACAGCTAGGTGGCAGTCTTGATTACATTTAGAGCATTAGAATATGCCTAGACCGTTTAATAAGAGCCACAGCAGTGCGGATAAGAATGCCATTCAGGGGAAAGCTATGCCAGAGTCAGTTAGACTTTGAGGGACGGCATGTGTACACATTAGATCCAGGGGAAAGCTATGCCACTGTCAGTTAGACTTTGAGGTATGGCATGTGTACACATTAGATCCAGGGTAAAGCTATGCCAGAGTCAGTTAGACTTTGAGGTATGGCATGTGTACACATTAGATCCAGGTTAAAGCTATGCCAGAGTCAGTTAGACTTTGAGGTATGGCATGTGTACACATTAGATCCAGGTTGAAGCTATGCCAGAGTCAGTTAGACTTTGAGGTATGGCATGTGTACACATTAGATCCAGGTTAAAGCTATGCCAGAGTCAGTTAGACTTTGAGGTATGGCATGTGTACACATTAGATCCAGGTTAAAGCTATGCCAGAGTCAGTTAGACTTTGAGGTATGGCATGTGTACACATTAGATCCAGGGGAAAGCTATGCCACTGTCAGTTAGACTTTGAGGTATGGCATGTGTACACATTAGATCCAGGGGAAAGCTATGCCACTGTCAGTTAGACTTTGAGGTATGGCATGTGTACACATTAGATCCAGGTTAAAGCTATGCCAGAGTCAGTTAGACTTTGAGGTATGGTATGTGTACACAGAGGAAAGTCATGTGTCCGGCTATAGGGCAGACCAGCAGTCATGTCCATCACAACCGCTGTCTCTCGACGCTGACTTGCTGAAACAGTACAACGTGGAATATTGCTCACATATAAACAGACTAGCAGTAGAATAGATTAGTTTAGAACGGTTTAGACTCGTATGATTTGAATAGATTATTTTAGCACGGTTAAGCCTAGAATGATTTGGATAGATTATTTTAGCATGGTTTAGCCTGGTATGATTTGGCACAGTAAGGCCCTGCAGTGGGTGAGCTAGTGAGAGCGCCCCTCTCAGATAATGTTGTCCTTGGTATTATAGACGTAGCGGGTCAGAATGACCTAGCGTTTTGAACCGGCCTGCAGATGTTTTATCAGTTTGGTCAAAAATTAATTGTGATGTAGAAGTGGGATGGCCCTTATAGGTCTGATAGTAGGTCATTTCCAGTGCATTGCTTTCCAAAAAGCCATGGTGCGCTGATTCTGAAAGTAACCGTTTCATCCTTCACATCCCAGTAATATGTGATACGGTCGCTCAGTTTGTCCTCTTAATCATAAATCATAATCATATCTGATAGATTCAGCGTCGTTCTTTGCTTCTGTCTTACAGTTGGGCCTCGTCGTTGCCGTCCGATACAGCCACAGGTACAGCGAATCAGCTACCACTCGCTAAAGGCCACGTCACGTGACACTTGCTACACAATTTTGTTCTGTTGTCGTCTAGTTTCGCATAAACACAAACACACAAACACACACGCACAGACAGACGTATTGTCATGTGGGTCAGGGCATGGTTTGTGGTTAGGTGAGGTTAGTATTATCTTTAGAACAGAATGATCTTTTGAGTGAACTTTGTTGAATTGAAATCACAATCAAAAGAGCAGCGAGGGGTTCAGATTATAATCAGGTTTCCCTTCTGTTTGAATCAAGACCTGCCGTGTCTCTTGTGTTTTGTTCATCAAACACTGCGTTCTCCGGCAACCCCCACACTGGAAGACTTGTGTTGTTCCGGTGCATCTGCTGTTGTGTTTCGTCTGCATCCTTACATGTGGGATATGTTTGTGTGTGTGTGTGTGTGTGTGTGTGTGTGTGTGTGTGTGTGTGTGTGTGTGTGTGTGTGTGTGTGTGTGTGTGTGTGTGTGTGTGTGTGTGTGTGTGTGTGTATGTGCGTGTCTGTGTGTATGTTTATGTGTACGTCTGCATAGAAGTTTCCACTGCGGGGGTGGAAGCGTGGGTCTGAAGTAGGAGAGGGAGTTTCTTTGTGGTCGGCATCCCCAAGCAGAACCACCCCCTCACTGAGAAAAAAAAGAATGAGTAGGGTGGCGGGCCAGAGACGAGATGCAATGCTGGACCTTGGGCCACATAAAGACCCGCTGAGAGAGAGAGAGAGAGAGAGAGAGAGAGAGAGAGAGAGAGAGAGAGAGAGAGAGAGAGAGAGAGAGAGAGAGAGAGAGAGAGAGAGAGAGAGAGAGAGAGAGAGAGAGAGAGAGAGAGAGAGAGAGAGAGAGAGAGAGAGAGAGAGAGAGAGAGAGAGAGAGAGAGAGAGAGAGAGAGAGAGAGAGAGAGAGAGAGAGAGAGAGAGAGAGAGAGAGAGAGAGAGAGAGAGAGAGAGAGAGAGAGAGAGAGAGAGAGAGAGAGAGAGAGAGAGATACAGAGGGAGAGAGAGAGAGAGCTGTTGTGACATGTGTCCTCTGTCTGGTCCTGCTGCCTTCCAGTGGACTGACACGTCCTGTCTGTGGTGTCTGGCTCTGGGGCTCAGTAGGTCGAACGTGGGCTGGAGGAAAGTTGTGGTGGGGGTTCTCAGACAAGAGGACTTCCCCTCCCGACCAGCGCACAGGTGGGTTTTCTCTGGGGGGTTGTCTGCTGCTTGTCTATCGCCCCCCTTTTTTCTGAATACATGAATCCCTTTCCTCAGACACCAAGACGATCAGTCGCTGCGTCTGACACTGCCGTGCCTGAGCCCACACCTGTGCAGTCGGCTTACGATAGATCCCGTGGCTCGATAAGACATTCTCACTGCTTCCATGGCTGCAGCTGCACACAACTCGTGTGCAGGACCACATCATACGCTAAGGCAGCATTAACATACACTACGAAAACAAAATGCTGCTTTACCACATCGGCACAAGACACACACACACACACACACACACACACACACACACACACACGCGCGCTGCAGGTGCACCCGCACAAAAACCCATAAGATGTCATTTTCTCCGCACACCTGTTGTTCCCCCCTCTCGCCTCTTCCTTTCTCACTCGCTCTCTCCCATCTCTTCCTTTTCCTCCTCTTTGACCTTACTCATCGCCCTTTCTTCGCGCTCCGCCGCTCTCTCTGCCATCTGCTGTGAACCCTTCCTCTTTTCCGTCCGCTCTGTCTCCTAACTCCCTCTCCCCAGTCTTCGCCACATTGGGCTGAAGGACCAAGATGAGGTGAAGATCATCGAGCACCAGGCTCGACCGTAGACCGGTGCCTCACTTGGCGGCCCGCTTAGCCCCACCCCCCGCCTTCCCCACCAGGTACTGCCTCGCCGGGGGACCCACACAGAGAACAGGGTCCATGCAATAAGTCCCCCCATGGGACTCGCGGCTCACACCGACGGGGCGTCAGAATCGATCCCACCGTCAGACCCGTTGTCAGCCGGCGCTCCCTCAGTCACCTTCTCTACCCAGTGCCCTCGCCTCACCTGTATAGCACAGCCTGCGGCCCCTCAGTCACCTTCTCTACCCAGTGCCCTCGCCTCACCTGTATAGCACAGCCTGCGGCCCCTCAGTCACCTTCTCTACCCAGTGCCCTCGCCTCACCTGTATAGCACAGCCTGCGGTCCCTGTCATAGCGACACCCTTCAGTGGGAGTGGTGTCACGGAGGTTCTGCCTGCGTCGTTTCAGTCAGGCTGGACTCCACTAGATGGCGTGGCTGATGACAGGGTGCAGCCGGCTGGCTCCCACAAGTCCGTTGTGCGTGAGCTAGAGGTTTTGCGGCGGCCGTGATGGACGACGCTCTGTGACAGGGAGAGGACCTCCAGAACACTCACTCCCTGCAGGCTCTGATTGGCTGGACTGAAGGCCTACAGCACCTGGCATGCCTTCCGAGTCCTCGACCCCTTCGGCTTAAACTGCATCTCGACAGTGAAAAAAGGGTTGTTCGTTTTCCTTCAACGTCCTGAGTTGCAGTGTGTCTAGATGCAGTCTGAGTGTTTGTTCATTAAAAAAAGATCTCTGTGCATTCAAACTATTTTAAATAAAGAGATGTGTGTGAGGTAAACAGTCTTTCGTTTTCAAAACCCTTTAGTCTTTTTAGCTGTAATGCCAAAGATATGATTAACTGTCACTGAGAGGATCAGATTAAGAGCTTGATTCTGGTTGATTTGATAATCCGTTGCTCGTTGTACGTTACACTTAGAAATTATTGTTCCCCAATGTACATGAATGCCAAAAGTAGCTTGCACCATGCTTTCTGTATTATCAAATTTAGTGTAACCATCCCCAAGACAACAAACGACAAGCCCTGCAGCAAAACAAATATCACAGAGGATGCTTTTGTGCTTGACCAGAAACAAAAAAAGAGCCTCGGTTAATTTGGCCACGATGTAGATACAGATTCAGTCTCCAGAGTGAAGCCATTTCTTTGGGCTGATCAGAGGATTGTATTGTACGGAGGGCAAGGGTGAAGCTCTGTGTGTTTTGTCACGATTGGATTTGCTGTGACTTGTTTTATGAAACAACCAGTGACTAATTGGGCTGATGTCGAGAGGAGCTGAGTGAACCACTGCAGTCACACAGCAGTGAGAGTAGAACACGCACCCAAACACCCACCCACTCACAGTAGTGGACACGGTCTGCATTCACATTCACCCACACCAGCATTCATTCAGTATAATCTCGTTAAATCACGTGAAATCCCCAGGAACTTCAAACCTTTGGAAATTATATTAAATGTAAATGTGAACGTCTGTGTGTGTGTGTGGGTGTGTGGGTGTGTGTCTGTGTGTGGTCTCTTCTAGGTGGTGGTCAGGGAGCTGATGACCCAGTACTCAAAGCAGATGGGCAGTAGTATTGTGGGTGGGCTCATCAGAACGTGGTCCAGTTCTCTTTCAGACAGCTTGAGAACCAGGTCAGTGCTTGTACTTTAAGTCTGCTGCTTTTAGTTGTGTTCACTTCCGAAGGCCTGTTTGCTCAAGTTATAAATGTTTGAAATATGAAGCCTGCATTTGAACGGTACACATATTGAACACATATTTCATCTCATGCCAGGTTAATAATTTCACATCACTTAGTTTTTGGTGAGGCCCCAGAAAAGCATGCTGAACCCCTCAGCTAGTTGCAGTGAACCACTGATAGTGTACCAGACTAGCCAATTCTAACTGATTAGACCAGACTGTATCAATGTGCTAATGACATTAACTCATGTCCCCAGCTCCTCTCAAAGACCTCCATTCACTTCATTATCCCCCATTACCATTACTTAGGAGGGGAATCCCAGCTGTTGTCCTCAACAACATTAGATCTCGATTTAAAAGGTGGGCTGATGCTTGTCTGAAAGTTGAATGATTTTTTAGTTTGAACATGCACAAATGGATGCATCTTGTTAAGTTGCGTGTTTGTTTTTTTTTTCGTTGATGGTGTCATCAGCAGTGTATAGGATGTCGTGTAATGTGTGGGTGCGTGTGGATGTCGGTCTACCAGTTGACATTTGTGTGGCTTTTTGTTTTGTACTCGACGGTGGTGCTGAAAGACCCTGTGTTCCTGTTGTGCAGCGTCTTGGGGTTCAGTGTGTAGACGGTGGGAGAGCTGAGGTTACAGCTGAAAGCCCGTGCAATTATTCTATATTATATTATATTAGTTGTTCACAGCGGGAAGTGAATTGAATTTGTTGCCATCGCCACAGGCTGCCATTCATGCCATGCAGAGTCAATTGAAGGGGTGTAAACATGAGTGTACTGGTGGGCCTCTAGGCGTTGTTCCTCTCTGCTGTTGTGTGGAGAGGACTCTTCCATTAAGGCTGCATTCCTCATATCCTATCCGTTATCTCTCCCCTCCATTTAGCCTGTGCTTGTGTGGGGTGCGTGCGTATTTTCGAGCTGTGAAGAGTAGTACTTCACATGATTTTCCGTCTCCCACACTCCTACATACAATCTTTTAACACCCACACAGGCACGGTAATGTGTAAATGTGGTTTGAAAAATAATCTGGTTTGACATTTGTATACTTAATACTTTTTTTCCCAAGAAAGGAAATTCAATTCAAATGGTTTGGCAGACCTCCTATGTTGCCGACTAGGTTGGAACATACAGTATATCGGAGTATTATGATATTATTTATCCTCACGAAACAGTGTGTGGACAAAAATATTGTTACCATCTTAGAAATTAAAATGTTCAAAATTATTTCAATTAGTAATTAAAATTTTCCAACAATTTATATTGTATATGTATATTTTGACACAAACAAACGCTTCAGTTCATGCTGATGGCAAGTATTAAAATAATACAGAAAACGGCAAATAGGACTGCAGAGCTGGGGTGTCTTTTTTTTTTTTGTCACATGTTGGTTTGAGTGTTCTATTGGCTCAATTCCACCAAACACCTTTGGATAGTAACGTTGAAACCGTTACCAACCAGTGGATGAATTGACCTTAAACTCAAACTGTCATTTTATGTGTTGGGATGTGGTTAGTGCGTAAACCAATTATGTCTTGGACTCTTTAATACGCTAAGAAGAAGCTGTAAATGTACACAATTACATGCCATGTTACTAATGTGCCCGTGTGTACGCGTGTTTTTGTATCTATTAAAGTTAAGGCTGTGCAAAGGTATGAATTTTTCTCACTTGGAAGACCATAACCTTTCCATTTTCTCACTTTCCTCCCACACACACACACACACACACACACACACACACACACACACACACACACACACACACACACACACACACACACACACACAAACCACCATACCAGAGTGCTCTGTGGCATGAGATGCTTAGGAGATGAGAGGATGCTATGGGCTGTAATGTTCTTTGAGGCACCCGCAGTGTGAAATGGGTGAAGTTTAAATATTTAAAGGTGTAAAAAGCTGGCTGTCCTACTGCAGTCGCGTTGTGTAGCACTGCAGCGCTCCTAAATGGCAATTAGCAGAGGTAATTGGGATGTGTTTGTTTAAGTTGGTTGTGTGTTTCTAGAAGGGAGGAGAGGCGGAACAAAACAAATACTCAATAATTTGATAAGCTTAGAATTGTTAGTAGTCACTGCCAGCGCCGCGTCATCAAACTAATTGTTTCCATAGGGTGTTCTATTTTCTATTTGATCACACCTTTTTAAAAAACAACAATCACACGTTTACTTCATTCCTTCAACCCCCTTGTGCTTTTTTTTGTTTCCGTAGTAACCTTGGAGCAGTTTGCGCTGGCAGGGCAAGACTGCCCCTCTGAAGAGGGCCGTGCCTTGCTTTCAAAGGTGTGTGCCTCTGTCTGTGTGTTTCTCTCTCTCTCTATCTGCGTGTGTGTGTGTTTGTGTGTTTGTGTGT